>NIVC01004179.1:0-56461 GCA_002269645.1 Macrostomum lignano | reverse complement strand
AGTCTGGTCACATCACCAGTCAACATGGTCACATCACCAGTCAGTCAGTCACATCACCAGTCAACTCGGTCACATCACATCAGTCGTCGGTCACATCACCAGTCAGTCGGGTCACATCACCAGTCAACTCGGTCACATCACCAGTCAGTCGGGTCACATCACCAATCAACTCGGTCACATCACTAGTCAATGCAGTCACATCACCAGTCACCACAGTCACATCACCAGTCACCAATCATCACCAGTGGTATGGATTCTTTACAACTGTTATTATAAACAGGCATATATTTATATACTCACTTGTTCAATGGTCAAGTTGTTGCCAATTATCCATGATTATTAGATGTTGGATTAGTTGTAACTCTTATAATAAATAGTCGATCTGTTGGCTGTGGCTGGAATTCAAATTTAACTAAAGGTTAATTAATAATACAATCACTTCTTTTGTGTCTGTCTGTCTGTCTGACACATTTAATTCATTGAGGGTCAGAGAGATAGATAGTGAGAAGGTTGGCCAATACAACGTTGTGGTAGCCTAGCCCGTCTATATAGTATGGAATTGGATGTGGAGAGCAACGTGTTTGTACACGGACGGACGGACGGACAGACAGACAGACAGACAGACAGCGAATAACGACCGCACATCGTTGTCTTGTGTGCGTACAACGGACCGTTGTGCGTTCATCGTTTGATATCAAATTGGTTTGCTAGCTAATTAGACAGGCTAAAAGATCGCCGTGCGTGGAAGTTTAGTGGTTTCGATCGATCAATGAAAGTACAGTGTTGGGTGGTGGGGCCAAGCGAAGCGAGCGAGAGGATTTGGGGGGGGGGGGGAGGTTGGGGCTTTTGGGGGCAGAGTGGCGAGTGACTGGAAGACGAAGAATTTAATTAGACGTTGGATTTGAAAGTTGAAATAGACATAGAATGAAGAATAAAATGTGAAAGCGCCAATTTTAAATATTTCAATAAACAGATGAATGAATCCAATACGCGTCAATGTACCAACCAAGTATAAATCACTTGGCGCACTATACTCATTCCAGTTCATTCACAAGTTCAATCACAGTTTATCATAATCCAAGATTCCAGAAACAATCAAACGAATCGGACAGACTGGGCGAATGCGCAAAATGATCAAAACTCACAAGCAAGAGAATATAACTAGTTATAACTAACTTTGCTTAACCATAGATTGAATGAATGAATGAATGAATGCAGAATTGGCTTCGATTGATGCTCGCGAGCGCGCATTTTATCAGTTAGCAGGCTACCCCCCACGCTTTCTATTTCGATACTAAACGAGCTAAATATAAACGGGGGATGACCCTAGACAGTATACAATTGACCTTGTCATCGGCCAATACAGAGCAGCGAAAACCAACCCCCATAATAGAAGCCAATAGAGGCGTAAAATTGATACTAAAATTGGCGAATATGGTATATCCTAGGGTCTTTGCTTTTTAGGAACAAAATTGTCCCAGTCTGATCGAATTGAACACACCATTTTACCTCTGTTTTGAACAAAGTCTTGTTGGTGGTGTAGACTAGCATTTCGAGCATGGATCTGCTCCAATTTTGGGAAGTCGATGACGAAAGACGCCGGTCTCGTGTTTATATTGAGAGAGCATTCATGAACAACGATGGCTGCTTTGTTCAGCGCTTAGAATGCACTTTGAGGTTTCAATAGTTGGAGCGAATCTAAGTAGCAGAGGAAAATATTGTTCGGTGTATCTCGTGTTTGTGCAAAGAATCAAATTGTGACAATCGACTGTCGAGCTGATAATTACATCAAGTGAGTCGTAACTATGCTCGAGGAAATTGTTGCTATTAAATGCATGTCGTTTTTTCTTGGAAATTATAAACTGAACTTTTGGGCGAAACGCAAAAAAATCTCGAGATTTGTATAGTTTTAATGCACTATTGAATTTCTAGTTTATGCCAACAACGACACAGCAACAACAATTGCAGCGGCAGCAAGAACAACAACAATAGAGTACGGCTGGTACCACCTCAAATGAAATCGGCGTCCTCCAAACGACGTGGCGTACCTTGAAATTAAACGTCACCCTTGGTGCTGGTTTTGGTGGACAGTCAAATAAAATAGCGCCCGCACGAAAACGAGCCCCTCTCTCATTGAAAATGAAAAATGAAAATGAGCCCAGCAGGACTCTTCAAGACTCAAATCATAACATTTGTTGCACAGGATATGCCCTCTTACTGTGTACATAAGTGACTTCTTACAGTTCCGGGGGGTTCGAGAACTCCATCAGGGCCAATATACGAGCTAATAGGTTATATATAAATCATTTTTTGAGATGCAAGGAAAATCTAAGCTTGCTGCATGTTATTTGCGTTCCTCCCGGTGTTCGCGAAAGATGCTGGGCATAAACAAATTGCCGTTAGTACCTAGCCGTTATCAAGTGCTTGCTGCGGTGTCTCATTTGCTCTCATCCACTCCAGCCCAATAAGACGACACCGCTAGCGCTGCGATTTATTATCCATCTGTATGCCCTCCTGCAGTCCCTATTAGATTTCATCGCCCGTGTGCTGCAGGAAGGGATGCGGATTTCTTGAGCAGAAGATCGGACCCAGGCCGGGAGGAGGCTGAGTAAATTAGCGATGCCGCATTGATAATTGCTGCGCCACTTCTTGTTTTATCTTAATCCACCGATGTCTTTTTTATCGGCGACTCGCATCCTCCCTCCTCGCTTGCTTTTCAGGCTAAAATACAGCTCGCTCAAACTTCTAGCTCGGAGCCTTGAGCAACCCGCGGAATTGTTTGCGAATTGAGGCTGAGCAGGGAGGAAATGTCTAATTTACAGCCCCGGCGTCTCTGGCCCTTTTCAGTTTGCTAAAAAAATTGTACGCGGTCGCAGTTTGCAGCTTTTTTCACGATATGCCAGGCCCTATTGAACGGATCACGCGTTCCGGCCGAGATTCCAGCCACAGGGATTATAATCCCTCTATCTTCCCCAGACCATAGGTGTCCCCATGACCATCGCATCCATGGCGCTGGCTCGTGCATGGCAGAAGCAAATTTTTGGGAGCCAAATAGAACGAAGTTGCTTGTTTAACTTTTTTTCTCATCCTCAGGCGAGCTGTCTCTCCCTACCCTGGTTAATCTTTTCTTCCCGACCGTCTTTCCTGTCAGCCAGCCACACTTTGCAGCCACGCGGCCTCTCGAGTGCCTTAAATAATAATCAGCACTGCATTGAAATTCTCTTCAGGTTGCCACTGTCAGCAGAGTTTTTCCACAGCTTTGCAGCTGCTTTTCTATTTGCTTCGCTCTCCTGCCCCGCGTCCGACTCAAATAAATTGAGACCAACTCACGGAGGACACGTCTTCTAAAAAATGCAAGTGAGCACTGGCCTGATGAGCCCGCGTCTATATGGTTCTGAAATCAGCTCGATGCTTAGAGAAATTTGCTCATGACTGCGCACTGTTTCCTTGCTGCCCCTTGGTTACAGGTTTTTATTGTTCTCCGAGCAGGGACTACTTAAACTAGGGATGGGAAACCGGCCAAATCATGCAGAAAATATTTGGAAGCTGGTTTTTTCTAGTGCTCCCCAGAATTTATAATTGAATGTAGAAAGCTGGTCTTTCGCCATCCTGTACAGAATCAATCCCGTTACAAGATGCACAACTCGATTTTTGTCAATCTTCATTCTAAGAGGAGTAGTGAGCTTTTTTGTACAGGACCCTTCTTTTTCAAAGTGTTTTATATAGAGAATTCCTTATAAAAATTTCGTAAGTTTTAGACGACACAGCAGAAGCGGCTACAAGCTTATGTGAATTAGCGGTGATGCTTGTGCAGAAACCCTAGACAATTTAATAGCGCGTTTGTTGGATCCAGGCGCGTCGCCACCGGGGGGACAGGGGGGACATGTCCCCCCCAGTAAAAGCTTTGGGGGGACATGCCAATGCTTTGTCCCCTCCACCCCACCTTGTGAGTCGTTGTGGTAATCAACAAATTTTCTTCAAGGTGCCAAGATATAGCGCTTTCGGCGCCGAAATGAGTGCCTGTGGCGCTAAAATGAGTGCCTGCGGCGCTAAAATGAGTGCCTGCGGCGCCAAAAGGAGTGCCTGCGGCGCTAAAATGAGTGCCTGCAGCGCTAAAATGAGTGCCTGCGGCGCTAAAAGGAATGTGTAGCGGACACATGTACTTTTGACAGAGCCAGCCACTGCTGCTCAAACTGTCTATGGCCCAAATAAACTCGAGCCGTAAAAGGCCCAGCCGCAGCACTTTATTAAAAGACAAGCGGTCTTCATCTCGCCGCACGCGAGCCGCTTCAGTGGTGAGCCCGACTATACTCAGCCGTAGCTGAGTATTTCAAGCTTTTCGCCCGCTGCCTCGTCACAGTTTCGGCCACCAGGTCTTCCGAGTCCAGCCAAAGCCATCGTCCACCTCGATCCCTAAATCCGGCTCAGCGCTTCTGACTGGAGCCGCATCAAAGTGACCATGACCGATTCCTGGTCACTGCGGTTATGCAGTAGGTGAGCAGTGCACTCCGGGTAAGGGGCTCTCGCCTGCCAAAGTTTGCTTGCAACGCCCCACCCGACGCTGCGACGTCGATGCGGCTCACCTCGGCAACGCCTTGTCCCAGCAGCACAGGCGGACACGTCGGACGAAGCATCGGTGCACTTTTCTGCGCTGCAGGCCCCACCACGCTACCGACGGATCACCACAATGGCAATGGCATACGTACCAGCAGCATCATCATCAGCTCAACCATCCACTGCTGCCGCTGCCCTCGGCCTCGAGGATGCTGGTGTCTATGACCTCAACTGGCCCACAACGCCACCGGCTCGCAGCTCGATCTATCAGCAGCAAAGTGCTCACACTTTTGGACAGTCCCTGAACACCCGCCATCGAGCCAGCCTCTGCACGCTTTCGATTTCTGTGCTACTAACAGTTTCACATTACCAATTTAGACGCCCCAACCCGGTCATCCACTGCCGGTGACCCTTTTCTAACCCAGTCGTTTCCATTGCGTTAGTGGCAAAGTAATCGCAGCCGACCCAGCCGTTGCCACAGCAGCTGAGCTCCCGACGAGCACAATGCAAGAGCAACATTGTCTGGCTCTGGGGGGAGTTGTGTAGCGGACACATGTACTTTTGACAGAGCCAGCCACTGCTGCTCAAACTGTCTATGGCCCAAATAAACTCGAGCCGTAAAAGGCCCAGCCGCAGCACTTTATTAAAAGACAAGCGGTCTTCATCTCGCCGCACGCGAGCCGCTTCAAATGCCAAAATGAGTGCCTGCAGCGCTAAAATGAGTGCCTGCGGCGCTAAAAGGAATGCCCGTGGCGCCAAAAGGAGTGCCTGCGGCGCTAAAATGAGTGCCTGCGGCGCTAAAATGAGTGCCTGCGGCGCTAAAATGAGTGCCTGCGACGCTAAAATGAGTGGCTGCGGCGCTAAAATGAGTGCCTGTGGCGCTAAAATGAGTGCCTGCGGCGCCAAAATGAGTGCCTGCAGCGCTAAAATGAGTGCCTGCGGCGCTAAAAGGAGTGCTAAAATGAGTGCCTGCAGCGCTAAAATGAGTGCCAGCGGCGCTAAAAGGAATGCCAAA
Organism: Macrostomum lignano; assembly: GCA_002269645.1. Classification (NCBI taxonomy): domain Eukaryota; kingdom Metazoa; phylum Platyhelminthes; family Macrostomidae; genus Macrostomum; species Macrostomum lignano. The sequence goes on along the minus strand of NIVC01004179.1, from coordinate 50,892 downwards.
ATGAGTGCCTGCAGCGCTAAAATGAGTGCCTGCGGCGCTAAAAGGAATGCCCGTGGCGCCAAAAGGAGTGCCTGCGGCGCTAAAATGAGTGCCTGCGGCGCCAAAAGGAGTGCCTGGGGTGCCATAATGAGTGCCTGCGGCGCTAAAATGAGTGCCTGCGGCGCTAAAATGAGTGCCTGCGGCGCTAAAATGAGTGCCTGGGGCGCTAAAATGAATGCCCGTGGCGCCTAAAGGAGTGCCTGCGGCGCTAAAATGAGTGCCTTCGGCGCTAAAATGGGTGCCTTCGGCGCTAAAATGAGTGCCTGCGGCGCCAAAATGAGTGCCTGCGGCGCTAAAATGAGTGCCTGCGGCGCCAAAAGGAGTGCCTGCGGCGCTAAAATGAGTGCTTGCGGCGCCAAAAGGAGTGCCTGCGGCGCTAAAATGAGTGCTTGCGGCGCCAAAAGGAGTGCCTGGGGTGCCAAAATGAGTGCCCGCGGCGCTAAAATCAGTGCCTGTGGCGCTAAAATGAGTGCCTGCGGCGCTAAAAGGAGTGCCTGGGGTGCCAAAATGAGTGCCCGCGGCGCTAAAATCAGTGCCTGTGGCGCTAAAATGAGTACCTGTGGCGCCAAAAGGAGTGCCTGTGGCGCTAAAATGAGTGCCTGCGGCGCTAAAAGGAATGCCCGTGGCGCCAAAAGGAGTGCCTGCGGCGCTAAAATGAGTGCCTGCGGCGCTAAAATGAGTGCCTGCGGCGCTAAAATGAGTGCCTGCGACGCTAAAATGAGTGGCTGCGGCGCTAAAATGAGTGCCTGTGGCGCTAAAATGAGTGCCTGCGGCGCTAAAAGGAATGCCAAAATGAGTGCCTGCAGCGCTAAAATGAGTGCCTGCGGCGCTAAAAGGAGTGCTAAAATGAGTGCCTGCAGCGCTAAAATGAGTGCCTGCGGCGCTAAAAGGAGTGCTAAAATGAGTGCCTGCAGCGCTAAAATGAGTGCCAGTGGCGCTAAAAGGAATGCCAAAATGAGTGCCTGCAGCGCTAAAATGAGTGCCTGCGGCGCTAAAAGGAATGCCAAAATGAGTGCCTGCAGCGCTAAAATGAGTGCTTGCGGCGCCAAAAGGAGTGCCTGGGGTGCCAAAATGAGTGCCCGCGGCGCTAAAATCAGTGCCTGTGGCGCTAAAATGAGTGCCTGCGGCGCCAAAAGGAGTGCCTGGGGTGCCAAAATGAGTGCCCGCGGCGCTAAAATGAGTGCCTGCGGCGCTAAAAGGAGTGCCTGGGGTGCCAAAATGAGTGCCTGCGGCGCTAAAATGAGTGCCTGCGGCGCTAAAATGAGTACCTGTGGCGCCAAAAGGAGTGCCTGTGGCGCCAGAATGAGTGCCAAAATTTAGTCATGTACATGTGCATGTTGAATTCTTGGCTTTGTCCCCCCACCACAAAATCCATGGCCCCTGCCTGGATCAGTAAATAGCAAACAGCTTCACCACAGTTTTACAGGCGATTGCATAATCAATTGTCTGTCTACCAGCAAGTGGGAAAACTTCACCTGCAGCTTAGCAAACTATCCCCCTACATACCAGATGCAGAATCGAGCCACTGCACATCACACATGGGTCCTGGCAAAATTCAAGGTCTCAGAGAAACCTACTCGTTTCTGTGAATAAATTTTGCTAACGGAGTGTTGAAGATATTTGGCAACTGAATCGGGCCTTTAGTATTCACCTGCAATTTTGAATTCTTGATGAGATTTCTGTCTCATTCTATACAATATTGTGGCAACTGGTCAGGTAGTTTCGCTATTTCTGACTCAACCCGACATTCACGCGAAGAATATTGAGATTTTTGAGCAAACATTGAGTCTTTCGGATTTGTTTAAAAATTTCAACAGAAATTTATGCGCACGCAGGGGAACCGACGATGGTGCCGAATTTTTGCTGTCAAATCCAAGAGAGTCTGGATGCCGTCTGCTTCCTAATGGGGAAGTTCCAGTCACGAGTTGCTGACAGGAGCCTGAGACAATAGTTGAGAAAACAAACATACAGAAACAGAGTCCCAACCAGAGTTCTGTGAGGGGGTTGTGAGACGTGCTGCCTCACAGCCCGTAAAATTGTAAAGTTGCACAAGTAAATTATAACGCATAAAAAAAAGCATAAATTTGTTTCCAACATTTGGAAAAAGAGCTGACAATTCAGTTTACCATCCAATCATTTTTGTCGGTTATTAGCTGCTGCTAAATTTTGGCATTCGCAGATCAAGGCTCAGGAGCGATGCACAGCTGCCGTCACCACTCGCTGCTCATGCAATTCAGAGACAGATCCCATTTCACTCACCGTCCGCAAAAAAGCTACTGAAATTTGATCCTCTCAGATCCTCAAGCTCAAGTATTGACGGTAAGCAAACACCCGACCTGTCTCATTGTTTCCCAATGTTCATGCCATTGTCTTGCAGCGGCGGTAATCCTTTAAGAAGGTTAGCTCAGGCCGTCCATTCTCCTGCAGCTGGACTACAGCTGCTGCATCGGCCTCCTTGGTAGATTCATCAGCAGCGGCTGGTAGCGACCTTTAGCCACTTGTCATTGCACTGCTGCACCTTGCAGATCGACTCTTTTCATTCATTGCGTACTTTTAGGAACACAGTTTAACAGTGTGTTATAACAAAATTTATTGGTAATATTTGTTACATTTTATGCATACGAAGTACATTTCACATGCAAGATTTTAAAATCTATAGGGAGGGAACTTTCGCTTTATATCATTCAATGAATTTACACTCCAAAAGGTATAAGAAAGCAAAGTTTTTTTAAATTCAAAAACTTTAAACTTTTGATCGCTTACGCGTAAAAAGTTGTATTTCTGCGCGAGGATGTTCAGCGGCTATACGAGCGTAGCTATGCGATGTGAAACCACATCTATATTTCATATAATTAAACATTTGACCTCAATTTGGCTCAACTGCTTAATTCTGAAAACATCCTGCAGCAAAATATAACTTTCCACATGACTAACCTTAAAGCGCGAGAAACTCCAAATTATATGATTATAACAAAACTGTTCATATCTAGATAGTAGGATACGGTAAGCTAATCGGTAAACGAATAAGTCAATTAATTGTCTGTCAGTGGCTCCGGGAACACCGGCTGCTGCTGCTGTCTCTCGAGAGCTTCGGCTTTCACAGAGGCCGCCTTCTCCATCAGGTGCTTCAGCATGTGCTCCTCCAGCTCCTGCTTAGTCAGCAGGCAGCCGCAGATGCAGCGATCCATCGAGCTGTCACCGGCGGAGCTGGTGTCGCTGGCATCGATGTCGCCAGTTTTTGACGGCGTTTCTAACTTTTCCGGCTTAACGTCCTGACGCCCTCGCTTGCCTCCGGCCTGCAGCTGGCTGAATCAAGCAGAATGTCCTCGATTCTGAACGGATAGGGTTTCGACTGTCGCGGCGTTGAGATCTCGGCCGGTTTGCCCGTTGCAACCGTTGAGTCTTTCGATCTCTTCAGCGAGCCGCCCGGCGGTTTCGGCTTATGCCAGCGCTTGTGGCTGGCCAGGTTGGCCGGGCAGTTGAACGACTTGTCGCAGTCCTCGCATTTGTAGTGGATGTGCTCGATGCCCGGGCAGCGGTGCTGGGCCAGTTGGAACGCGTCCGGGTACTTCACCGAGCACAGCTGGCAGTCGAAGTCGCCAATCACATTTTTTATCTTGGCAAGCTGCGCTTTGGTCTCCGGCGTGACGGCCACGAACTTTGACGGCTCGAGGATGTCGGCCGATTGACGGACACCGTCCTTGTCCGTCAGCTTGCGAATGAGGGTGCCGCTCACCGGGCTTCTGTTGTCGTTGTCGCCGTCCTTCGGCGCCGCTGTTCGACGAGTTGCCTTTCGTTTCGGGCCCGCCTGGGACTTTGGTGGCGGTGGCGGCGGGGGCGGCGGAGGTGGTGGCGGAGGCGGCGGCGGCAGGGGATGCGGCGGCGAATTCGATGGCGGTGACTTCAAAGGCAATTTGCTGTTCAAGAACTCGTGCATCGTTGCTTGCGGCGGTCGCTGCAGAGGAGGTGGCGGCGGAGGGGGAGGCAGCGGCGACGGCAGAGGATGCGGCGGCATCAGCGACTGCTGCATCAAGCAGTTCAGGTGCACCATGTTGAGCGGGTCAAGAAACGGCGCGGCAGAAGCGTGCGGATGAAGTCCAGGTGGGAAATTGTAAGGATGGCAACCGATGTTGGGAAACATCTGCGGTGGCGGCGGCGGCAGCGGCGGAGGCGGCGGAGGCGGAATTCGGCCGAAGCTGCCCTGCTGCAGCCACGGTGGCCTGCGGCCGAAGTGGGCAAAGTACGGAGCTGTCATGCTGGAGGCCGGAGGCGGTTGAGGAAGGAAGAGCCTGAACGATCGAGTCGAAATTCGATGCGAGAGCCGACAGGTGATGCAGCTATTTCCGATGGGAGTCCCAGCCTCCGCTCCTCCCAAAGCTCCTGCTCAGGATCCCATTGGTCGCGGCCTGCCCGCGGACTCAAACTCCCCCCCCCCTAAGAATTTCTGCTTCTCCCCAGTGTCGGAGCGAGAATGCGAGGCTGCTCAGGCTCTGAGGGGTAGAGCAGAGATGAGGAATAGCTGGAATTGGAAAACTCTAAGGGGGAGGAGTCTGACTGCGGTCCAGCCAATGCGAGAGCGCTCCCTATACACCCCTACAAAGAAATCCCAAATCCTCATCAATATTTCCTTTACAGAGACCAAAGAGACCCCAACTGTTGGGGCCTGAATTTCATGCTGTGAGCCAAGGCGGGTCAAACATCGTCAAACACCCATTGGCAGCTCTCATATATTTGCCCGAAGACAATTCAATCTAATTGATTGCGCCTCTCAACTCATTGCTTTTTTCTCACTGCTCTTCTGCCACGCGACAGAAAATTGACACAACGAAATCTCCAACCTATGAATATACGCTTGTAGTTGATAAATATTTGCACACTCTCTGTCTGAAGAATTGAACAAATCTGCTTTTATTTTTAGATTGAAAGAGAAGAGACGGCGCAAGGTGTTATAATTCGGTTGATCAGCTGAATCTGAGCATGAAAGAAGCGGAGTGACTGTGCGGAGCAATAAATCTTTGTGCGATCTTGATTGGGGAGTGGCGGTGAATTGCGATCGCTCCAGATCTAGCTGAAAGGCCACCACTACTCAGAATTAAAAGTGGGGGGGGGCTATACAAGCTATAAAGGATATATACAGCAAGTGTGTGTTTTATCTACACACTGTGCAGAGATTTGTCAGGGCAGGAACTCGCCACCCGCGGCCCGCCCGATCCCTGTTGCTCCGCGGCTGGTGCCGCGGCTGCATAACTAATGGCCTCGGCTTCCATAAGCCATTAGGCAAATTGGTCCGCTTTAGCTTTCACAGCCTCGGCCGGAGCAATCTCAGGTGAATTGGAGTAGAAATGGCCGGACAAGGCCGAGCTGCCGTCAGGAAACGCGGCCATAACTCAGCTACAACCGGAATCTCCCCGGGGAGACCGCAGCCGCTCCGGTTGGGGGGGGGGTTGGGTCGGATCCCATGGAGCTTTCGAGGCGGGATGAAAAGTGGGAAGGCCTATTCTCCTCCTCCTATCAGTTAATTACAGGTGAGTTATGCCTCCGGCCCGCCTGTTTGATGGCACCGCAAACATTCGAAGGGTGATGGGCAGAGAGAGCTCGGTCTTTCAGGGAGACGGGGATCTTCCAGGCTCTGAATAATTCACTTTCATCGGGCCGCTGTGCCGAGCGGGCTGGAAGACTAAAGACTAATTAAAGTCATTAAAAATTCGCTTTTCCGCTGCGCAGCTCCAGCTCCGGACTGTGGAAGACTTGAACTCGGCTTTGGCGGGGGGGATTATGCTATGGGATTTCTCCTCTATGCTCCCGGGGTCTTCTTTTGCCAGCTTCTATAAAATACTGGCCCCGCTCATTTTTCTTAAATCCCCGCTCCCCAGATTCTCCAGCCTCCCAAACTGGGACCAAATCTGATGGAGCTCTCATATATATTTATCCCATGTCGATATAATCCTGATTAATGGTCCAGATTTCAAGCTTGATTTGCCTTATAGACCTTTCTGATATCAATTTTAGCGGGTGAACAGGTGCTGACTGGGCTGTTGCGATTTTTACTGAAAATCCACGTTTGAAAACTCTTATGGATAATGAGCCAATCCAGATTTGTATGTCAAACTCAACATTAGAGCCGTTTCATATTATGAGGGGTAGATTTTTTTGTTTTCATTTTTTCAAAGCAATCCGAATTTTTGAGTTGAGTGTCTCAAGAAGAGAAACTTCTCTGGATTGAGATTCTTAAGCATTGAAAACGCTGAGCACTTTATCTGGCCACTGCCCGGTCTTCACCAAGGGCCAGACTCACCCACCTCGGGTCAAACCCTGTTCTCCCTGACGCTTGCAGGCCCGAGACCGAGAGCATACCGCTGCTCGCCCGGTACCCCAGGGACACGGGACGAGCTGAGTTCTTCGCCACCGCACAGGAGCACCCCGCTGTAGTCGAGACCGACGGGTCCCCTGAGCGACTTCGATGGAAGTTATTGGTGGCCAGGGGCTCGGGGAATGGGCGGTCACCTCTGCCTCCTCGCTACATCCGCCGGTGGATGCCCCCTTGCAGCTAAGTCAAGTAAGTCAAGCCAGAGATTATTAAGAAAACAAGATATTTTATTGAAAATTTCATATTTTAAAACACGATTCTATAAAGTGGAAGTTTCCGCGGGGGTGCTGCAAGTGTTCGATTTCTTCTCAGCGCGGGACAAGTTGTTCTTTCTTAATGACAAGACAGTTTTAATTAATACCATAGCAGCATCCGAATTGGCTAATCTTTCAACTTCAAACGATCAATTTCAGTAACGGCCGCCGCTCCCCAGGGGCGGGTCGGAGGGAGAGAAGCGCTACTCCGCGTCTCTCCACCACGGAAACAGTAGCGAGTCGCGTGTCTTTGTTAGGACGGCGATTCTTACGGCAAAGCGAATGCCTCACCGCGTGTTGCTTTTGCGCCATAAATCGCCAAATGATTCCATATCGTGGTTCCTGTATCAAAAAAAGAAGAATTGTTTCTTCGCTAATCCCGATGAAAGCAGATGGAGAAAGAGAGAGGGAAGCAATTCCTCTGGCAAGCTCAGTGGGCGGGAAGCAACTCTGCTACAAGTTGCAGAAAATTAAAAGCAAATGCCCAGCCGCCTTAATCAATCTTTGGACAAACGCGAACGAAATTTGTCGCAAACGCCTTGTTGCGGCCAGTGAGCGAAATAATGAAAAATTCTCAGCTAGCGGGTCACGCAGCCCGCCGTGTTCAAAGAGAATAGATAGAAATATCAGCTCAGCCTCCGCTCCACGCTTTCGACCGGTCGCTTCTGCAGTCACGAAAGGAGGAGGAGAGAATTTCTGTTCTTTGTCCCCCCTTGCCTTCTTGCATTCTGCAGGCAATCAGTTGTCATCTGCCTGATGCAGATATTGGACTCCGTAGGTAGGCTTTAGCTTTTTAGACACGAATTTAAAAGCATGTACACTAACTATTCCATTTTTAGTATATAGGATAGAGTTAGTTGTGAGGGTGTACATTCGCTATCTTTGTGTACATACCCACGCACGAAGCCTGTGCGGGGTTGGACGGGTGTGAGTTTATCGATTTTTTGGGTCAGCCCCTCTGTAACCTATTTCGTGGCTCTACCCTAAGGCTTTTCATATTACCAATTCCAGAATCAGAATCGGTTCGTATCTTCCAAGAAAAACAGCAGTATAACTAGGCCTATTTAATTCTGTTGAATGTTTGACTGCCTTAACAACTTAACTTAGCACAATTTTTCACTTTCTTCTTGGCGATTGTCATTCAATAATAAAAACTTTATAGCACGTATCTCCCTCTAGTTATGGAGACAAAATATACATTAGAATAAATTTCAAATATAAATCTGTGATGCGGGGTTTAAAAAGGCGCCACGCGACGTGGGTCAATTAACGGAAATTAGCGCAGTATCAATATACTAATTGTGAGCCCAATTATGTTCATATTACAACACTTTTTGCAAAAATAATAAAAATATTTGTCCCGGGATTTCGGGATCCCGGGATTGCAGTCCCTAATCACCAATGGACCCACAGCGTGAGTTTGGGGGGTAGCTGCTGATTATAACTATAGTGATTACTGATCATGAGCTTATTCATTTGGAAAGTTAAAGACCACCTCCAAAGATAGACCAATTCAGGACAGAATTACTGGCAAGGAAGCGCGTTAAGCGTTGAACTGACAGCCCAGAAACGGAGGCGAGGCCCCAAGCCCTGTGCAAACATTCTGAGTAGGCGAAGAAATTTGCCTAAGGAAATGCGACTTGGTTAAACAACTTCCGATCTGACTTTAATCTCCCAAACCAAAATTGATGGCGATGGGATGTCTGTGTACCTCTGGGGGCATCAAAGAGGTGCCACGCTCTTCCGGACCATTCGGCGAGGGACTCTCGCTGTGGCACTGTTTGCCCCCGTCTGCGCTTCTCCCCTGCTCCAGCAGCGCGAGGCCAGAAAGCACCGGAGAAAGGCATCTAGCGCTAATGCAAAGAAGATTAGGCCTATAGATGAAGAATAGTTGCGACGTGCAAATATTCGAATGCACAAAATATCTGATTAACAATGCCTGCCTGGTTTCTTTGCTGATGAGGCTTTCCAGTCTCCTCGCGTTTCCGGTTTCAACTTATCACTCTGTCATTTAATTTCTTTCGCCCAACTCAAATGCAAGTTTAAGTTTACAACCTTAGCTTAGGCTATGTGCACAGTTACTACTTATTTAAGTTGTTAATAGTAGTTTAGAAAGATTGCGAGCACTGGTGCAGTATAGTCTATGGTTTAATTGTTTATTTCATTTATCTGCACCGGTTGTGAACAAGTTCACAACGATACCCGAAGTTTAACATAAAGCAAATTAACGTCCTAGTTCCGCTTCAGACCAGAGACAATTGATGGATACATCAAATATTCCCCATTTATTGGTCTCGGGAAAGACTGGATGTACGATAGTCGAATAAACAATTTATGTTGCATTTGGTGTCGCAAATAGAACACGAGAAAAAACAGAAAACGAAAAAATACGAAAAAAACTCCCCCTCATACTTCTCAATAGTTTTCCCTGCTTCAAAAAAGTTTGCACGCATTTACTTAAACAGGATTGCAATTTTAGGACCATCGATGACCATGACTTCACTCCGTGTGCAGTAGAGGACTCACGAGACTCATCAGAGGCGACCAACTCACCGGTGGGACCGCTGCTCGGGTTTGCTTCTGGAACAGAGATGCCTTGCAAAGCACTGGACGCAATCCTAGCCACTTTGGAACTTGAGTGGCATTTTACCCGGTAGCTGTCGTTAATGACAGAAGAAGCAAAGTGAAATTTGACACCACATTCAATGAAATGGACGTTAGAGAAGCATATTTTACTTTCTGCTAAAAGGGCTACTTCTTTTTCAGCTGATCGAGTTTGTTTTGAATAAAATCTTACTTAAACTGCTATTGAAAGCTGGTTTACCATGTTCCTCTTCCCTCTTAAATATCTGCAGTTGTGATTGTCAACTGCCTACTAAGTAGCAATGCCAGCGTTTTTCTGCTTTTTTTCTACACATAGTTGTATATACGTGTGAAAATTCACAATAACACTCTGCCAAAAGCCATTGAGATTAAAGAAACTTATGGAATGCTTATTAAATATATTTTTACATATTAGTCCAGAATTTTGAGCCCACTCATTCCAGTTTGTAAAGATATTGAAAGTGACAAATTCTTAGTAAATTAAATTCTTAGTATTTTTGCAAGGTCTTATGCAGCGAAGATGGGTTCAATCGGCTTAAATGCATGTAGGTCTGCAATTTGGGATAGATAGATACGAGGAAAGGTCTGGGATTGGTTTATTGTATTGCATATACTGAGGAAGTCAGTAGTTGCCAGTCCTGTACCATATACTTTAACTAAAGTCAAAGTGTTTCAATCTAAATAACATTGAAGTATCACATCACGCCTGATAATTATTCTTGCCCCGGGAAAGTTCTAGAAAGTCTTTTCCGTGGATTTCCCACGGCTTTTCCACGGCCTTTCCGACGCTTTTAAGCATCTAAGATGAAGTTCCCTCAAATGATGACAAAATTCATTGCTGGTACCTTGAACATAACCAAGCAAAGTTCCCTTTCTATAGTACTGCAGTGGAATACGAAAGTAAAGTCCAAGGTGAGACTCTCTTTCCAGGGCAGCGGCAGCTTTAGAGGTTGGGATTAATTACACACCACCTGTGCGTCTCGAAGCACCGTACAATAGCAGTGCAGTTGTAGACTATTGTGCATTAAAGACTGCAGCATGCACAAGTAGCGAATACGTTTCATGCACTCGTAACTGCCCCCCTACCCCTGTCTGGGTAAACGGTACCATCTTCAGCCTATATAAATTTGTTTAATTAACAAAAGTCTGGAATTTTACTGCACTAAATTAGCTATCATAGATTAGAAACTTAGAAATAGAAGAAAACAAAAATTAAGTCTGCCAATCTCAAACGCAGTTTACCTACTTTTTAATAAATTCTATAAATTTACTGGTATATTCATTTAGTACTTTTATCTGACACAACCAAGACTTCAACTAAGATTGGTCATAAGTCGAGGCCGAGGTAAGCTGGTTTGAGATTTTTGCAGCTTGGATCTGAGTGGTCTGCAGGTTGCACTTTCGATATGGGTGTGACTGCAGATTGCAGAATGGATCTAGGTGGGTTTGCTTATTGGGATAGATACGCTCGTAGATACGTAGAAATGTCTAGGTGCAGTGACCTGAGAGTGACTGGAGAATGGAAGGTGGGTGCAGATGAACGTGATACGGATTAGGTGCAGTGACCTGAGGGGTGCAGTGACTGGGGGGTGCATGACCTGGGATGGGGTGCAGTGACATGAGATTGGGGTGCAGTGAACTGGGATGGGGTGCAGTGATCTGGGATGGGGTGCAGTGACCTGGAATGGGGTGCAGTGACCTGGAATGGGGTGCAGTGATCTGGGATGGGGTGCAGTGACCTGGGATGGGGTGCAGTGACCTGGGATGGGGTGCAGTGACCTAGGATGGGGTGCAGTGACCTGGGATGGGGTGCAGTGACCTGGAATGGGGTGCAGTGACCTGGAATGGGGTGCAGTGATCTGGGATGGGGTGCAGTGACCTGGGATGGGGTGCAGTGACCTGGGATGGGGTGCAGTGACCTGGAATGGGGTGCAGTGATCTGGGATGGGGTGTAGTGACCTGGGATGGGGTGCAGTGACCTGGGATGGGGTGCAGTGACCTGGAATGGGGTGCAGTGATCTGGGATGGGGTGCAGTGACCTGGGATGGGGTGCAGTGACCTGGGATGGGGTGCAGTGACCTGGGATGGGGTGCAGTGACCTGGAATGGGGTGCAGTGATCTGGGATGGGGTGCAGTGACCTGGAATGGAGTGCAGTGACCTGGAATGGAGTGCAGTGATCTGGAATGGGGTGCAGTGACCTGGGATGGGGTGCAGTGACCTGGGATGGGGTGCAGTGATCTGGAATGGGGTGCAGTGACCTGGGATGGGGTGCAGTGATCTGGAATGGAGTGCAGTGATCTGGAATAGGGTGCAGTGACCTGGGATGGGGTGCAGTGACCTGGGATGAAGTGAAGTCATCTTGCTGCTTACCCATCAATTAATTAACTAGCTCTAGTTTCGGATAATAAGGCTCTTAACATTTCCACAGTTTCGCTGCATTGACTGAATTTCTGATTTGATAGAATTTTGATCGTAAATTGCGCAGCAAGAAGCGAAACCCGAAAATGCTCCTTTTATTCCCCAGCTCTCAGGCATGGAAGGGGATAACTTCCCCTTCAGACTTGACGTGGTCGGTCCTGACAAGAACTATAAACTGCACGATGTGTTCTTCACGAAGACTTCGGCCGTTATCCACAGTTCGTACAGTTTACCGGATATTCTGGGACTGAAGGGCTCTGAAGTGAACTGCACGACTGTCTTTGACCCGGAATCTTACACGCTTCGCCGATTCGTCATACCCGAGTGTGGCAATGACGCCATTGTTCACACCGTACCGAACGATACGACTTCGAGGCTTGCGGTTGTGGTTCGAAGAAACTCTGCCGATCGAGTACTAGTATTCGACTTTGCCTCGAGCTCACCATGGTCTCCCGTTGCTGTGCACTCGTTGCAGGCTGAGAAAGCGCTAAAGCTAGTGTGGCTTAGCACCGATGTTTTTGCTGTAGTAACCGAAAGCACTCTGATTCACCACTGGGCTGGAATCAGGGTTTACAAGAACAATCAAGCTGGTTTCGACCAGCATGACCTTCGATTAGAGCACAAGTTGAGCCTGAGATCGGTGCTTCACTATCAGGTTTCAGAGAATGCCGATTTCGCCACAATATTTGCTAAGGACAGTTCGAACCGAATGCAATTCTATCTAGTACCCCTGAAAGAACAAACTCCAACCATCTATTGTCGATCGGATGTTAAAGGCGCTGTCTTTGTTAACTTGAATGATGAGCTTCTCCTTCGCATGGTCGTTCTGCATCAGCGGGTTTGGAAGTTATGCACCGCCCGGCTTGGTCACCAGAGTGACCGAATCGATGCCATTTTCAAAGCCGAGGGCTGTATTGTCGACAGCTTAACCGCGACCGATGTGATTGCTCTGTCTGTTGACTGGGACGTCACTCAGGCCGGTGAAGCAGCACTCGATGCTCCAATAAGGCTGGCCACGGATCCTCTCGAGAACGCCTACTATTTGGTGAACCCATCCGAAGAGTCAGTGATTCAGATCCGGAAGTTAAAGCAAGATTCCGATGAGGTCGCTTTGCCAGATGAGGTGTTGGACGCGCGATGTCTTGACATTATCATAGGCTCAGTGGATCAAAAGGTGACTGTTCTGGAGCAGCAGGTGGCTAAGAAAAGCAAAAGCAATAGGTGGAGCGTGAGGTCTAGTCGACCGCTACCCACACCTGTTGGTATTACACAGCCGACTGCGAAAAAGCAACAACAAACTAAAGCAAATAAAGACAAAAACAGATTTCTGCCATTCATCAAAGCAGGGAAAAGGAGTGACAAAAAGTACATGGATACTCTGATGTCTGAGTTCAGCCACGAGAAGCTTACGAAGCATTTGAAACTCCAAGGAAAGCTACCTCAAGAAAATTATTTTGTACAGGAGCTCTTTCTGAGTATCCACGAAAATAGAGAGCTAGAAGTTGAGGAGCTCTTCGACGATCACTTGCGAATAAGACTGCCAAGACAAAGTCTAGAAAGTGTTCCATCGGAAATTTCAGAAAGCATGAAACAAGCGGTTGAGAGCCACGAAACAATGAACTTCGTATTTACTGACCGGACCAAAGAAAATGTTGAGCGCCTATTACTGCTGATCAACTCCAACATGCCCGTCTTTATTGAAGGCGAACCAGCCACAGGAAAGACGTTCTCAGTTCGGTATTGCGCTGCCATCTCCGGCGCCCCGCTGCTGCGATTTACCCTGTCACCACACACCAGCGCGGCAGACCTACTCGGGAGTGTTCGATTCGCTGGTTCGGGATCCGGATCGCAGTTCCGGTTCGAGCCAGGCATCTTTACCCGAGCAGTCAGGGACGGCTATTGGCTTCTGTTGGACGAGGCCAATCTGGCGAGTGACGCTGTTTTGCGGGTTTTGGAGGACGTTCTGGACACAGGGATGCTGCAAATTCGGGACAGCCTCATCGCCGGCCAGTCAGATGCGGAGAATGGATGTCTGTGCTACCGACGCCACCCGAACTTTCGCCTTTTCCTTTGTCAAAATTCGAATGTCGTTGTTTTTGGATTCGACAGTCTTCGTTTCTCAAAGTCTCTTATGAGCCACTTTGTCCGCTTAACTTTTTCAAAGCTGCCTGATGATGATGTCGAAAAAATATTAAAAGGCAGATGCTCAGACGGCAATACTCAAATGGCCGATAAACTGATTTCAATCTACAGGAAGTTCAAAGATAAACTGCATGTTACTCTTCGAGATTTGCTGCATGCTCAAGACATTATTATCAATTCTAAGCCCGAGGAAGTGACAAACCGGCTCATGTGTCTTTTTTCTCGGCACAGCGAAAATACTGCTTCGCAAGCTGAAGAAACTCATACGCTTGTTCAAGAAAGTTTGCAAATGGAATTCGGACCCAAGCAGGTGTCCCAAAATCTATCCGACCTGAGAATTGGCGAAGTGGCAGTACTCAGCACCTACAGCGACACTATGGAGTATCTTGATCTCTGTCATGACACGAAGAGGCCCGGCATGCTGGTCGGGGAAAGCTTCTCGGGAAAATTCACCGCCATTTGGATTTGGGCAAAGAAGAGAAACATCGAACTTGAGGAATACTATTGCCATTCTGAAACATCAACTGATGATCTGTGGGACAGTTTCAGCCCCAGGTGAGCTTTTGTACTTATTTATTTACCGTAGCTCTCGAAAACTCATGTACGAGTACCTTATCTTTTTATCTTTGACATCATTTTTGATGTTGCATTTTAGGATTCAGGAGCCGTATTCCAATGGGTTGACGGACCAGTAGCTCGAGCTATCAAAGAGGGAAAATGCCTGGTACTCAGGTCGATTAACTTGGTAGAAAAGGCAGTCTTGGAGTCTCTGAACGCACTATTGGAGACAGGGCCAGAGCGCCGCTATCTAATTGACGGCAAGATGGTGCCGGTTGATCCAAGCTTCTTTGTGCTCGCCACATTCAGTCAGCAGCGTCAGAACGAACTATTCGAGTTGCCCCAGTCGTTCCTCAGTCGTTTCGTCATATTTTACGTGCCGGAAAACATATTGAGCTCGGATGTCGAATCCTTTATCGCGAATCGAATGAGCAGAAACAATGCTCGAAGAATTCTGGACTTGATGTTCCGTCACTTGCCGATGCGCGAACAAGATTCGACGATAAAATGTAAACTGATTTACGCCTCGATCGGGAAGATAGCCCAATTCGTAAACGGAACCAATTACTTGGCCAAGAAGCCTATCGCTTTAGATGGCAAAAATTATTCTCTTTATGACTGGTTTCAAGTAGTTGAAAGCATTGCAGAATTAGTGCTTGAGTCGTCCGTAGAATGCAAACACGAATGGACACAGAATGTTATTCTTGACAGTCCAGTGTACACTCTTGGGGAGTCTCGACAGAAACTGGCTGGCCTGTTAATGGTTCTCCTCAGAATGAAGATTCCCGTGCTGCTGGAAGGGCACTCCGGAGTAGGCAAAACATCGCTTGTAAAGCTAGTGAGCAATCATTTAGGCTATGCGGCCAGGCCAGTTATATTTCTGTTCAACAAGGACACAGTTGTTACTGACCTAATGGGCTGCTATCTGCCTGATGGAACGAAGGCCAAGTTCAAAGAAGGGCCGCTGAGCAAGGCCATGAGAGAAGGAAGCATATTTATTGCGGACGAGCTTAATTTGGCATCGCCCGAAGTCACGAGCTATCTGACGCCTCTTCTGAGCGGTGGCAGCAAATTTCGTTGCTCGATTCGACAACAATGGCTTGATGTTCACCCGGAGTTTGCCTTGTGGGTACGCAAAATCCGACAGAATATGTTGGAAGACAGTGCCTTCCAGAACCTGTGCTGGCCAGACTGGTGAAGTACTCGGTGCCAGATTACACTCGCGATGAGATCGTCGACATCCTCTACGGAAAAGTAGCATGTTTTGCAGACTCGATGAAGCAGAACAAACCCAGCAGCGAAATAAAAAGTCTATCAGGACTATACCACGGAGCAAGGTCATTCATGAAAAATGTGGCAAAAAATCTCTTTAGTAGCGAGCTATCAAGCTCGGAGATGAGAACTCGAATCCAAGAGCTTGTTAAATATTTGCAGGGTCACCACAACCAATCGAACTTAACAACCTTGAGAACTCTTTTAAAGCTTGTGAGGCGACTCACAATTACGGAAGATTTGAGCGCAGAAAATTGGCTGGAAAAGGTGAAGCTACACGTTGCCGTTTTGATGGACCTATTTCCACCTCAAGCAGCAGTTTTGGACTGCAAAATTGAATGCGTCGAAAACGATTGGCTCTTTGAAATTTTCTTTCGAGATGTAGCTGTGTCGGCAACTGTGTCTGTGAAGCTGAAAGCGCTGCAGAAAAGCCTTCCGCAGCCCATGATAAGGAGCGAACAGCTGAGCCTTTGCAAGCTTGCACTGGCGCTCCACTTCGCTGAGCCCGTGGTGCTCGAAGGCCGGACGAATTTTAAAGCAACGATGGTGCGCCACCTGACTCAAATCGTAGACTTTGGTGCTCCTGAGCTTTGCAGACTGACTACTTTGTACATGTCGGATCTAACCGAGACCCGAGATCTGTTTGGCGGGATCGAGCCGCACTCAGCGGAGTCCTTCGAAGAGACTTGCGCCAATCCAGCTGCACAGTTGCTGATGACGCGGTATCCGAGCAAGGCAAAGAGCTTCAGTAAATGCACATCGTACTTCGAAAGCACTTGCTCCAAGCTTAGAAATCGACTTACAAACGAACTACCAGCCCCATTCAAGCAATCACCTGCAGTAGAGAGATGGAAGAGCTGCAAGTCAAGTCAGTTTTGCGACATACTGAAGCAGCACTCAGCTGATTTTATCGGCTGTCCTCAGCAATGCCTCCTCTCTGATGCAGCGTTCGCGCATGAAACATTGCAAAACTTGTCCCTTTGCTCATCGGGATCTCAGATTTTTCCTTTCTGTGAGAGGGGAATCATGAGAAATATTCGCTTCGGTGGAATTGCCTTCCTGAGAGACATTAACCTTGCTGATCAGGCAGTTATTGAGTGTCTCAACAGCGTGACCGAGTTAGAGCCCAGCTTTACTCATCCTCATCAGTTTGATGCTCCGATCGCTTTGAGCGTGAACTTTAGGCTAATAGCCACAATCTCTTTGCCAACGGACAAAGACATCTCGCCCTCAATGAGGTCGCGGTACACAGTGATTCATGTGCGAGATCCTCAGCTGACAGATGTGAGCAGAGGCAGCGAGGCTGAAGTCTTCTTTCGGGATATCCTGAGCAGAGAATCGTCAATCCCTTCCTCTTTGTCGGAAGACATCGACCGTGGCCTTAGCGAAGCCTTGAAACTCTCAAATGGAATTCTGAGTGTGAAGAGCCTAGTCAACATGGCATCATTTGCAAAAATTCCTCCAAAATGTTGCAAATCACCTTTTAGTCTCGCCCTGAAGCAGGAATTTCCACAAAGTGACAGTCCAAACGAAATTCTGTCTGAAGCATCGCTATTCTCAGAACAGGAGTTTCAAAGAGTGAGTCAGAATCTGACAGTAACCCGGCGGGCAAAAGAAGTACTTAGCCACTTGCTAATTGCTCATTACACTGAATCAGTGGTCAACCTCGTTGGACCTCCGGGAGTTGGCAAGACCCAAATCACGAGGATATTTGCAGAATCGGTTCTTAAAAAGAAGTTCATCAGAATTTCCTGCTCTAGTGATCTTTCTCAAGAAGACCTATTTGGGTCATTTGTTCCAACGGCGCACTCGAATTCGGGAACTAAGGCTACCAAAATGACATTTCAATTCAGAGAGGGTGCAATTCTGGAGCAGGCAGCAGTGGCCGACTCCGCTCGAATGGCGGGCAGAAAACCGAAAAGTTCCGATGAATATCAAGGAGCCGTTATTTTATTCGACGAAATTAATTTGGCTCCCAGCAATGTTCTGAGCACAATTATTGGTAAGCAGAACAAATCGCTTTTAATAGAAGTACATTTTATCGTTTTATGTTATTTTCTTGATTGACAGTGTTCTCTGAAATTATTTTAGGCATCATGAAGCATCCTAAAGGCATAAAGATGGTTGTAAACTCTAAGGAATATTCCCTGAAAAAGGTAAGAAGCAATTGACACAACGCTGTTGAAATTATAGAAAATTGAGTTATTTATCATTAGGGTTTCCTAGTTGTATACAGAAAGTTTAGTCAAAAGTAATCTGTAAAACGCTGTTCTCCATAACATGTCGCATTGCAGCTGCAGTTTGTGTGCGCGATGAACCCGGCAAGTTCTGGCGGAGGACGCCAGGAGCTGCCGCCAGCTCTGTCAAAGCTGCTAACGGAGGTAAGCGTGGACGTCATCGGAGAGAAAGAGATGCAAGAAATAATCGAAAAGTTTCGAAATGAATTTGGTCCGAATACTGAAGCAGTGGCTTCATTTCACTGGCAAATGGTTGCTAGCTGTAAAGATCACGCATGCCCGTCTGGCCACTTTGATCGTAAATTCAATCTTAGAGATGTAGAAAAGGTTGTCGGCTTGTTGAACGCGCATAACACTGTGAAAGAAGCTCTTGGTATTGTATACTGCGAATGTAGTTCTTCCAGTAGTTCCGAAACCCAGGAGCTGATAAGCAAACTAGCTGTTTGCGAGTCTCCAGAAGAAACAGCTAAGAGAGCTTTTACCAGCCGCGGGGACTTCTTACACTCAAGTCAGAGGCTGAATCCTTGCGACGCATCCGACAGACTCGTGCGTCTCCTGCAACAATCGATTGGAAGTGGTAAAATCTTACTTCTACTAGGACCTCCAGTTTCCGGAAAGAGCAGCGCAGTTGCAGAGCTGGCTCGGCGGTGCAGCAAGCAGCTGGTCACTGTTGCGGTTCATGCTGATACTGACGTCTGCGACCTCATTGGCGGCTTCTCCCCGGTCAGCAGTGGCTCCAAAAACAGCTTTCAGTTTGTTGACGGGCCTCTAGTAAAGTCGATGAAGAATGGTAACTGGATCCTGCTGGACAATGTTGACCACGCGCGACCAGAGGTGATCGAGAGGCTCAATTCCATTGGCGAGTCGGGCCAGCGATTGTACGTCCATGAAGTGGCTCTCACTGACGGACCGAAGGGCGGAATCGATCCGAAACCTGGGTTTGCTCTCATCTGCACAGCAACAATCGGTAGAAGTAGCAGCTTTCAGCTGTCTGAATCTTTCCGCAACCGCTGCATTGAGATTTTCTGTCCCAAGTTGGATCCGCAAACGGACTGCTTTCCTGACCTGTTCGCGCCGCTAAGAGATGGAACTCTATGCAACAACGAAATTGCTTCCATCGTTCGACGTCTCATCAACGATTTTAAAACGTCAGAAAAGGCAAAAAGGGAGCAAGTGACCGCAAGAGATCTGAGACACATTTTATTTTTTATTGAAAATGGAATGCTGCTTGATGCATCGAGTCTCATGGAAGACATTTTTGATGAGACGCTGAGATGTCAGGTGGGCGAAATGATGTCGAAGTCGTTGAAGTACAAAGAGGAGTACTACATGTCTGGACGAATTCTCTCGCCCAGATTCAATTTAAAATCCGTTCAAAAAGTTGAGGCAATTCATGACAGAAAGCTAATGGATATTATCGTCTTAATGAAATGCAAGTCAAAGTCTGCAGAGAGAGCTCTTGTCCAATTTGTAGGTGAT
The DNA here is from genome assembly GCA_002269645.1 of Macrostomum lignano. NCBI lineage: Eukaryota > Metazoa > Platyhelminthes > Macrostomidae > Macrostomum > Macrostomum lignano. The sequence continues at coordinate 31,521 of NIVC01004179.1, read as the reverse complement.
GAAATCCAGAGCGTAACCAGCAGCATGGGCTGTGCCATCAGCCGACTGCAGAGGGATCCAGAGGCTCATGCAAAAGTGAAGCTGTCCCACTCCGAACACTTTCATCCTGTTATTACCAACATACTTTTGCCATTCGAGAGTGAACTGAAGTGTCGGCACTTGCTTTGCAACAATAAGGCTGGAGACTTCCTGTGGAAAGTAGTCGGTGACCTTACCAGTAATGAAAAGGAAGCACTTAATTTCAGTTGGGAATTCTGCTGCTCATTCGGTGGGTCTAATATTGTTGTTAATATTCATTTGGAACAAGGAAGTGTTAGCTTGGAGAATGCTGTTCCTACAAAATTTTTGAGACATTTCGATGGGCCAAGTGTAGTGAAATCATTGAAGTTCAACCAGTTCCTCTGCAGAACTACTGCTATCTCGGATCCCGAGCTCATAGAGTACCAGCTTAAAGACGGTAGCGGTGAAAGTGCAAATGTTTACTTCGCGGACAGCAACTTCAGTATGACAGTAAAGAAAGGAAAGCCGATGTGGGAATTCAAGGCTAGAATTGGTCTCTTTGCCGAGGGAAACATTCCAGTTCATCTTTCTAGCAATGGAAAAGAGCAAACAGAAGTAGCAACCTCTCCATTGGATTTAACTAGAGCAATAAGCGAGTGTTATCACAATACCAGATTCAAAATTGGAAGCAGCAAAACCAATGAGTTTCAATTGGTAGCTCAGCGGTACAAACTGTTACTCCGCGGCTCAAAGACTTCGCAAACATCAGTTTTGCTGTAGAGTCAGCTGACTGCCATCGGTTTCTTGGAATCCAAGTAAAGATGTCGGATCTGCACGGAAAACTCTCTATTGATATGGAGAGGCGAGTTTTCTCTGCCAAACTAAAAGCTGTGCTTAGCTCAGGAGATACAAGAAAAGGAAATGAGGTCGACCTCAGCCTTCAGTCCAACTCCTCGGGATATGATTTCTTTCAAATCAAACTCTTGAAACCGAGCGATGTTTTTATTTTCAGAAATTTTCTGCCCCCCAAAATTCCATATTGGAACGAAAGAGCAAAAGAAATATGCAACAGAATTATGATTGCTGCGGTTGAAGACTCGAACTTCTTTAAGCTGACTTTCGATGAAAAAATCAATTATGGATGGCCGGCTTTCAAGTTGTTCAGTTTCGAAGACGTTCAACTGGAAATTCAACACACGAAAACTGTTTTTCTAACGGGCAAGATGCAGGTTAAGGAAGCAAAAAAGAAAAGTACTTTTAAAGGAACAATCGACATGTCGCAAACGCTGCTAAAAATCGACCCTTTTGAGGCTGAGTGCAGCACAAAGATAATTAGCATAATCTCTTTTTGCTTGGAAGAGGTCCCTGAGTCGCTGGCCTTCATAAGTTGGTTTTCTGCTAAGCAGGTCTTGACTTTATCGGTACAAAGCATGGAAATCAAAGAGCAGCAGTCTGATGCGCGAGTCATAATAAGTGCGCCAGAAAACCGAGCGCTCGAACTACCTAATCGAAATTTTCCTTTCAGCATAGGGGAAGTAGAGCTGCATCTTCACGAGTCGAGTGGGCATTGGAAGTGCAAGGTGAAGGGAGTTTTGAGCATGTTCGGCATCAAGCTCGCGAGAGTTTCATCGGATATTATCGCCGAACTTCAGTTTCAATCGAAGATAGCGGAAACTAAAAACGTTAATCTTCGGATGTTTATCAAGCAAATCTTCAAAGCCTCCGACGAGGAGGTGGCAGGCTTGTCAGAAAAGTCTCAGATCAATCGTGTGGAGAGCTTTCGGGTTGACTCATCAGGCCAAGTCAGCATGGAAGCGCAAATCTCCAACTTCGAGATGCAGAATCAATACACAGCGAGTATGCAGTTTTACAAGGCCCAGCTGGTCATCGAGGGCAAGGAGCCGTCGGACATGGTCGTGCGCATAAAAGGAAAGATGGATCTGCTGTCGCTTTTAGGCATCGAGTTTGATTTAAAAATAACACGAGCACAAGAAACAGGGGCCGGTAAGTCCAAGCAGCTGCAACTAACGCTTTGTTCTTCCAGTCAGGCGAAAGATGATGGAGGAAGCCTCTTGCTCAAGCTAATGAAGGACATGAACTTGGAGGTGCAGCAGCCGTTCCCGAATGTGCCAATCAGCGGAGTGGAAATTCGCATTGACATATCAAAATGGAAACTAAAGTTAACAGCAAAAGCTTCTTCTGACATTCACTCCGAGGTTGATAGCCAGCTTGTGCTGCGGTCAGTCAGCATGGTGTTGCGGAACCATGGAAGGAAGGCCGCGCATCAGAAATGGTGCGGCAGCCTGATTGAGGGAGATCTCATTCTGCACGGACAGAACTTAGGACACTTCAGCATTCTACTGTGTGAGCATGAGAACAAGTTGCAGTGTCAGACAGCGGATAGGAATGCAGAAAAAAGAACTTGTTGGAAGCTACAAACCGATGACAAATCTATTGAGCCGTTCGACCTTTCTGTACTTGTAGCGAGCCGGCTGTCGCGAGAGAATGAAGCCACTAGAGGAGTCATGGTTGAAAAATGCAACTACTCGATGGAGTGGAACGATTGGACGAAGCCAAAAGAATTAGAAATGATGCTTAATATGAAGCCCGTCAGCCTCAGCCCTATGTTGACTCTTACAGAAATAGAGCTGAGCACCAGCAGAGGAGAGGTGCACACCCTCATTGACGAAATGCTCCGCTATCCAAGTCTGTCAATGGTTCTGGAGCTGGGAAACTGCGCGAAGCTGAAAACTCCAACTCTGTCCGCCTCCTACCCCATCAACGACCAGCATTGGGCAGTCAGTCAGTGCGATCTGAAAACGCACTACTCAAGTACTGACGTAGTGTCCCTGCTGGCAGAATGCATGGGGCGGGGTGTTGACCTGTCCAACTACGGTGTTCCATCAGTAATGCAGTTTACCGAAACAGCTGTTGATATCGAGTGGAATTTCGACAACAGCTTAAAGAGATTCTTACTAGAAACTCTGACCAAGAGCTACTCATTCAGAGTCTCAAAGCTCTTAGCAGGCAAAGCCTTCTGTGTGCAGATAAGAACTGAAAGCCCAACGAAGTGCACTTTCTATGCCGTATTCGACATTCTTGATTGTCAGCTTCTACTAAAATGTGAAGACAATGGCTCGAGATTTGTTTTGACATCCAGCAACGAGTTGAAGGTCTTGCCGCGTCAAAATGGTACAGGAACTTTCAGTCTTCAAACGTTTGTGTCTAAGAATTTCGAAGTGTCAGCCGAGGCAATACCAGAAGTGCTGGTCAGAACCAATCTTGACAAGCTCGTCAGTGGCTATTTAGACTTCAAAGAGAAAACCTGCGAGCTGGCGATGACAATTGACTTGATTAAATTGAAGAAAGGCCTGATGAAGATTGAGCTCACAGATTCGGAATTCAGCATGAAAGTAACCAGTTTCGATCAGGACAGGCACTTTCAGGTCTCGCTTAAAGGAAAAATCCGATTCCTGACTCTGCCTATCCTGGATTACGTGTCAGAAGTTAAAAGAGACAAGGACTCAATGCAGTTCACATTGAATGCTCATATTGAAGCCCAATTTACTCTGGTGGAACTAATAAAACCCTTTGCTGAACTGCTGAAGATCAACTCAAGTCTAGTTGACGTCCCACTTCTTAAGTTCGTGAAATTTGAGAAGCTCAGAGTGAGGTACGAGAACAGGACAGAGCTTGGAGCATCGAAGAGCAGCCAAGAAAGCTGTTCCATCAAAGCCGGGTCATCAGAAGCTGGAGAGTCTGGTAAAGAAAGCAAAGCCGCCGCCAGTCAGACTCACAAACTGACACTTGAGGCAAAAATCAAGGAGCTGAGATTGCCTTTCACAAGTCTACTGAAGCTGGGATCTGTTGAAATCGATTTCTTGTGGACTTACTCCAACTCAGCGACGTCTGACTTCAAGCTGACAGCTGACCTGACCCTGGCTGATTTTAGACTGGGTAGGCTCAAACTGAAATTCCACAGACCGGCTGAAAAAGGTCGCCAGTGCTGGCTGTTGGAATTGCCGGAATCTTTTGACGGAACCGGCAGCACTGCAAGGCTTCCGGAAGACATCAAACTGAACGAGCTTTTTGGCCGTGTGCTAAAGACAAGTTTGCCAGACTTTGGCCTGATACTTTCGGATGTTGGAGTTCATTTCAGCTGGACGAAGGCGGTGGAACCCGATGTTTGGGTGCTTGTGCTCGGACTGCAGCGGCTTTGCCTAATTCCAAACTGCACCTTACTCCGACTCGAGGACTTGAAGATTCGAGTTGAAAAGAAACAGCAAGAAATAGCTGGCGCGTCTGCGGATGGCGAAGAGGGCAGCGATAAAAAGTTTGACAGCAGTTTCAAGCTTGCGACTCTGAACTTCGCATTTTGTCTTGGAAGACCTGAAGTGAAGCACCTGCGAATCGTAGACTGCAAGGTCGAGCTACCCCTGGAGATAAAGCAACCATGGACCATAGTTGTTCCTCGACAAAAGATCGACTTTAGCCTGGGAGATTTGGCTGCAATTGTTGCCGAGAAATTCAAACTCGAGGGCAAGTTAAATCTCTAAGTAAAAAAATTGATCTGACATTCAAGCTCTTACATTTTGAAGCCAAGATTCAGCCCGACAGAACACTGATTCTTTCGAATTAGAAGTGATTGGTGAGACTACGGGCCAGATAAAACCTTTTAAAATTATTTGCCTTGGAGCAAAGTTGAAGCTCGAAAGAGCAAAGAATACCAATGAAGCTAATCAGACGCCACAGAGCGAGGAGGAGCTCGTGCGTTCAGGCGCCTGCGGACGGCGATTCGGGAAAGGTTTGGAACACTCAGCTGTTCTGCCTGTTTGACCTGTTTAAGCTGCGGCTTGGCATGGTGCTGGATCTGCCGAACGGTGTGCTGACACTTCAGAAGAAGTCTCAGCCGAAGCTCACGGCAGATGCCGGTGAATCCGACGGCAAGCTGCAAGCCAGCAGCATTGTCGACCAGGATTCCTTGGACAGCTGCTTCAGCAGCGCCCTTGCTCGGATTGGGGAGGTCAACCTGAAAGAAAGTGGAGCCGCGGTGAAAGTTACTTAAAGGAAAAGAAGTTTGCGATTGCCTGCAGAAATCCACAAGGGTTTCAGGTTGGAATGACGGGTGGATTCCCGAAAAAAGAATTCTTCTACTTAGTGTGCGTAGTATACGAAGGGAAACTCAGCGAAATCTGGCACGGTCTTGAAGTGGTCGAATCAATCGAGCTTATCCCAGTGTTCAACAACTTACAGCTCGTGCTGCTTCTGCGCTCTAAAAAAGCGAATGAACAGATTTGCAGTGAAAGGCTGAGCGAGGCATCTGATAAAATGAAGCAAATAATGAACTACGATTCAACTTTCGTGACTGAATGCGTGAAGAAAACTAAACAAACACCATATGCAGTCTTGTCATTCAAGGCGACCATGTCACAGAATTGGCTGTACGACTTTCTAAGCTTGACGGGAAAAACTTTTTCTGGCTGTCTTAGCGTTGTGAGCAGCGGCTTTAGTTTGGACATCGAGTGCGGCTCGGTGGAACTGTTTGGTTGCGTGTCGCTCTGCTTCTCCTTGGGACTCGTGCACATTAAAGCAGCTGAAGAGGCATCAAAGCAGACTGATGCAGATGGCAAGTTATTAAAGAAGACTCAAGGAATAATCAAGCTTTTCTTGGACGCCAAGATGAATATAAATCTTCCCACCGAATTCTTAGGAAACGCCAAACACAAAGCTGAGTTTTCAGGCAGGCTTAGCATCGAAAGCAGTGGCAAAAAGCGAGAAATTTCAGGTACTTTGAAAATAACCGGTGAAAATGACTTGGCCTGGCCAACGCCCTTTGGTCTAAAGTTTTTAACACTGATCTCCGCTTCGATGCAGCTCTCCATTTCCGTTCCGTCAGACGCATTAAGCTTTGAAGTAGCAGCTGCCATGAAGTTGTTCGAGAGCGACATTGAGTTTCGCATTAGATTCATGACAAGAAAAAAAGATTTGGTTAAACCTACTCGTGTCGTTCCTGTAGGGGCTTACTTCCGATTTCAAAAGGACGAGAAGAAGACCCTGCGGTTTTCCAATCTTTTCAAGCTTCTTGGCGTTGATGAAGTCTTGACGAACACCGTTGACTTCTTGCTGCCGGGATTCAACCATTTGTTTTTTCTCTATCTTGCCGTCGATGAAAATATGGAGTCAATAAAATTTCCCGTCTGTCAGCTGCAAATGACTGAAAAAGCTGCTGTCAGAACACCGGAAGACGTAGGCGGAGGCAACCCGGAAGGCTTAACGGAAAGATATGAGATTGGACCGTGCGTCAAATTCGATGCGGCCATCAACTGGCTCGGAGTGAACGCTAACCTATGGGGAGGCTTTACCTTTCATGGCGTAGATAAGAAGATTGAGTTCGGAGGTGAGCTCGTAGAGCCCTTAAAGCTGCTTGACCTGCTTGAGGTGAGCAGCACCGACGGCAAGGCGGGGCCAAAGCTGCACTTGATTGTGAGCAAAGCAACAGGACTAAAATTCCTGATGGACGTCAAAGTGAGCATATTTTTTATTATCGAAGTAGCTGCCAAGATAGAGACAGACACCGCCAAAAAGTGCTTCTACGCGCGGTTTAAGGTCACTTTCTTCAAAATTATTTCCGTCGAAGTAATGCTAAACTTTGGTGAACGAGAGAACCAGCGGAGATTTCTTGACTGGGACATCCGACTGAACAGCACGTTCAGTATAAAGAAATTAATCAAAGAAATAATCAGTAGCGTTCGAAAACTTCTCAAGAAATTGGAGCAAAAGCTGGATGACAGCATCAGGAATATGAGGGAAAAGGTCGAATCAAACTCGGGAATCAAGTGGCTTTTTTACCAATTTTGCCAGGTACTTCTGCAGCTTGCTCGTGCCGCAACACACGCGATTATAAAAGGGGTGGATTTTGTTCAGTCGGCAATTTGCGGCATTGATGCCTACGAGAAGGAAATCGAGAACGAGACCGAGCTGGACAGTCGTGAGAAAATCCGATGAAAAAACTGGTGATTTCTGGAGGAAAAGAGGATGGGACAGAAGCAGCTACAGTTGTGTCCTATAGTGCAAATATCAACAACAAAGATGCAAGCGGCGCATTCAGATTTGCTCTCAGCTCCACTACGAAGGAAGAGGATTTAAGAAAGGAGCTAAAGTCGGCGATCGCTAACAGCTACGCTGATAGATTTTCGCTGGATGAAGGCGGAGGCTCAGATCCTCAGCCCACTGAAAGTGACCTGGCTGGACCGCGAGGAGAAGAAATCAAAAAGTGGATGGACAAAGTTCAGAATGCCAAGGAGGCCATTGCTGATGCAGAGAAGAGCGGTCTGACTGAAAGTCCTCCGCCTTCAATGGGGACCGACGAGCAAATCATGGGCCAGTCGGAGGCAAAAGACTCCTCGACTGGTGGCTATGGGTCTGGCCAGACAGAGTCTGCAGATCCTCTGGGCTCGGGAACCAATAAGAGCGGGTCTGGACAGACAGAGTCTACAGATCCTTCCGGCTCAGGAACCAATGAGAGCGGGTCTGGCCAGACAGAGTCTGCAGATCCTCTGGGCTCGGGAACCAATGAGAGCGGGTCTGGACAGACAGAGTCTACAGATCCTTCCGGCTCAGGAACCAATGAGAGCGGGTCTGGCCAGACAGAGTCTGCGGATCCTTCGGGCTCGGGGACTGAAAGAAGCGAGTCTGGCGGGACGGCACCCAAGGATGAGTCTTCTGCGGAGGAGCTCTTAGAGCATAAGGACAGTGACCCTTCATCTGTTGAATCCAGTCAAAATCGTGATCCATTGGAAACTAGTGACGAACAGAGTCAGCCAGTAGAAGAAGCCGGGGCAGCAGAATCCCGTTCCGAGCAAACAGAACAGAAAGGAGAAGTGGGGTCGTATTCTGAGAAAACGAACAAGAACGAAACCTCTCGCGATGTGGAATCCGAAAAAGATTCGCAAGAAGAATCAGAAACTGACCAGCTACAGACTGAAGACGGAAATTTCGCACCAAACGATTCGGAACCGATAGAAAAAGAAAAGCAAGCTGGTCAGAATACCGAAAATAAGTCACCGAGTGATACAAACCAAACGAGCGATATCAATGATGAAAAAAGAAAAGAAAGCAGGGAAACAGATCAAAGCGAAATGAAACCTCCGAGTGCAGAAGAATCTGAAGCTGTGACAGAACCTGATGAAGAATCAACTGAAGAAACAAAACCAACAGAAGCGAGTAAAGGAGCCTCTGCACAGGAAGAAACAGCCAATTCAGAAGCTATTGGTGCAGCTCTAGAAGCGACAATACCGACTGATTCGTTCCCGGAAGAAACGGCTGAGGGCAAGCCAGATTCTACTTTCATGTCAGAGCATGCACAAAAGATAGAAAAAGAAGGAAACCCAGCATCAGCTGCAGAAGGACCCAGTGCTGCCTCTACGACAGCAACCAATTTTGAAGAAAGCGATGCAGCTGATAGCAGATCCATTAAGCGGCCACCTTGGTCATCTGTCAGATGCCAGCATAGTGGAAGGTGCTGTTGGCGGAGATATATCGACAGAAATAGCAACCGGTCGGGTTATGAAGTTTAGTCCGCGATCGAACGTTGACGCGGAGCCGGAGGTTGGGATGCAAGAGTTCAGTGCTGGAATAGACGACTCAGATAACGAAGCCAGTACAGCAGGTACTTTTGTGGAGATCTCTCACCCACACGTTCCAATTCACTCGCGACGCTCTTACAGAAGACCAGCCCAGCGTCCACCTCAGGAATCTTCTATCTTCACAGCGGATCCCTCGAATTGGTTTCAAGTCCAGCATTTGACTTCCTTCAGCACCGTTAGTAAGGAAACAAGAGTTCATAAAGATGCAAATCTTAAAAAGGAAACGAGGGGTACCATTTTAATCGATACAAAATGTTCCCTGTGGAAAAAGCAAAACAATGGCCGAAAAGAAAATGAACTCACTCGTGCTGTGTTCAGAGTTGTAAGACATTCCGAAATGCACAACTGCAAAGTTCAAATCGTTCTCACTGGGGACAAAAGCGTTCAAATCAGCAACGAAGGCTTCATGTCCCTGGCAAACGTACCGGCAACGATCAAAGACTTTAACACCCCCTGGATGCCGCACACCTGTCGCAAGGTGTTTCACAAACTGCATTGTCATTCAGACGAACTCCTAGCAACTGATTCGAAAATATTGGACTGCCAGTGGGTGATTTTAATCACGGATCAGCACAGAGGCTTTGGCTCCCAGCTGTTCCAGGATTCTCTGCAACAGTTTTCGGGTGAAATTTACTCCGCCTTGTGGATTGAAGAGGACTGGTGTCTGAAATACGGAAGAATTGAAAGGAGCGGACCAGAAAACCCTTTCGTTGCTGCCCCCGAGACTGAAGAACTTTCCTTTATTACCAATGCTGCTAATGCCCAAGTAGAGCAAAGCCAGCCAGACCCATGCGGTCAGTTCGTGCCCGAGCCCCGGCAGGTTGTTTTGGAAGAGTGGCTCGAGTGCGAAAATAAAGGCTACGACCTTGGGCTAAACAAAGAACAGATAACGACGCAATATCACGAATACGAAAATCTGTCCGGTGAAGTAGCGAACCTGAGTATGCCCGAAATGCGGCGATACCTAACTGAACTCAGCGATGTCACCGGAATCCATGCAGCGGATGAAATGTGGAAGAAATTAGCGGCGAAAGTGGATCCATGCACCAACCGGATTATTAGCAGTATTCAAGTTTCCAACCAGCACTCGCGGATGCGATACCATCTGGCAAACAGAGGCAAGAAGCTGAGCATCAGGGGCCTGATGAACTGGTTCATGACAAATGGCACTAGCAACAAAATCTGGCTACAAAGGCACAGAGTCACAGAGCGCAGGATTGCTGTAGGCATAGCTGTCTCCCTCACATCTAGCACTGTATCGTCGCGTCCAATGCTGCTACACAGCCTGGTATCGCTAGCAGAGGCTCTGGACCACCAGCATGTCTCCACATGCTGCGTGACGTTCTCGCAGTCAGTAAGTGTCGTAAAGACGGCTGGCGTCGGCTGGAGCCCAGCAGACAAGGCGCGACTGCTTGGCTCGGTGACAAACTGCGAGGCCCCTGATCCGAATCAGGCGGCAAGTGCGGATGGGCCTGCGCTAACGGCTCTGCTGCAGCTGCTGCTGCGAGACCCTTCGGGCCAGCGGCACGTGCTTGTCTTCACTGACGCCGGGCTCGGCAGCTTCTCTCCATCTGCCGTGGCAAGTTTCGAGGCCAAGGCGACAGCCCGTAGAGCTCGCTGTTGGGCGTTTGGCGTTGGCCCGTCTGGACTCAGTGTCAGCCAGTATGGGCTGTCGCGCTCCATGAGTCTGGAGGGGCTCGGAGGACTACCTGCAGCAATGAGGCAAGTCTTTGACGCCCGAGACCCTCACGAGCTGGCGGAGGCGGCCGCACAAGAAGAGCCAGCGCAGCATCCGGCTGCCACAGCATCTCAGGAGCTGCCACTTTTGCCGTGTGAAGACTGCGCCAAAGTGAAGCGGAAACGATATGCCGTGGACGAGCCGGAAGGTGAGCAAGCACCGCGTGATGAGTACCTGTCCGTGCACTTCGACTACATCGCCGGTAGCGAGGAAGGAGAGAGCGGTAAGTCTCTCGTCAATGGATGTTTGCATGAGTTTCACAAAAACCTTAGTCTGATGGTTAAAATGGAACTTAAAAATGAAAATTTCAGTGCAAATGGAAGACTGTATTGAGACCATCATCTTTTGGGTGGATCCTATTGTTCTCTTACTGATGAAGCAGCCAACTGAAGCTCAACAGCTTCCAATGAAAGATAGATTGAGACTTGCATCACTGGAGTACTGGGTGGCAAAGTTTGCTCTTTTTATGAGCATGAACAATGGTGAGAAATTCTTCCGTTTTTGTCCAAGAAACTTTGCAGAAATATTTTTTCTAATAATAGTTTAATAATTAAAAACTTGCATTAACTTGAAGCAGGATGGGTCAACAGAAAGTGTATTCCCATCGAAACTCAATGTTACCCCATTACATTAGCTCCACCAGGGATCGCGCAACGGAAGGCAGTGTTTTTCCGAGACTCGGACGAACTGATGGGGATCCTGATCAATCAGGACGACGAACAGCGGCAGCAGCCAATTGTTCACCCAGCGCGCATCGCCGCTGCCTGGGCGGAACTGGAACGCCGGAAGCGCGAGGAGAGGCGTGAATGAGTGAAACAATTTCATGAAAAACTAACGATTTGTTGAATGTTTTGCCGCGATTTTTTAAATCAAATTAGTAGTTAATAGTTTACTCAATGTCTGTTTAGATAACCGCAGTGCCAGGTGTAGTAATTGTAAGAAATGCAGGTCAATTGTCAATGGTGAAATGTCAATGGGTTATTACATTGTTATTACATTGACATTGACATAACCAACGAGAGTCAATGATACTTTAAAAAAAATACTCAAAAATTGATTTAAGTGGATGGCACATCTGCATTCCTTATTCAATCGTCCTTGCACTGCGGGTAATGGAGTTGCTCATTCTTGTTACAAATTAGAAAAAATAAATTTTATACAGACTGATACTTTAAGTATGTTGGTTGCTTGTACGTGTGCTGACAGCATTATAAAGAGTTACAGTTTTCTCTATGAGACTTCTCGAATGATCAACAAAAGATTGACACATTTTGATCTAAAAGTACTTTTGATCTGTCCGAAAATCCTCTTAATAAAGCTTCCAATAACATTTGGAGTTATTAAAACTATCAATCTAGTGTCCCCTTCGGGGCGCCCAACAATAAGCAAGGAGCAAAAATAGTTCATGCAAATCCATCCAAAGCACATTTTGTTAAGAACCAATTCCTTCTTCTGTTTATAAATCACCTTATTCGAGTAAATGTATCATGGACAAAGATGTTTGCTATGAATCTCTTTTTTCCAAAAGTAACAAAAAGACAACGAAATAAAGCTTTCAAAAAGATAATAGACATCTTCCTAAATAGAAAACATCCCCAAGACAGCAAGAATCCACCCAGAAAGCAAGCACCCCCCAGATAGCAAGCATCCTGCAGATAGCAAGCATCCTGCAGATAGCAAGCATCCTGCAGATAGCAAGCATCCTGCAGATAGCAAGCATCCTGCAGATAGCAAGCATCCTGCAGATAGCAAGCATCCTGCAGATAGCAAGCATCCTGCAGATAGCAAGCATCCTGCAGATAGCAAGCATCCTGCAGATAGCAAGCATCCTGCAGATAGCAAGCATCCTGCAGATAGCAAGCATCCTGCAGATAGCAAGCACCCCCCCCCCCAGATAGCAAGCATCCCACCAGACAGCAAGTATCCCCCCAGACAGCAAGCATCCCCCCAGACAGCAAGCATCCCCCCAGACAGCAAGCATCCCCCCAGACAGCAAGCATCCCCCCAGACAGCAAGCATCCCCCCAGACAGCAAGCATCCCCCCAGACAGCAAGCATCCCCCCAGACAGCAAGCATCCCCCCAGATAGCAAGCATCCCCCGGATAGCAAGTATCCTGCAGATAGCAGGCATCCCTAAATAGCAAGCATTCCTGGATAGAAAGAATCCCATACATGTAGATACATGTAGCTAGTACCCCTCTCTTCCAATTATTAAAAAATTGGAAAGGAGCTTAAGGCCTCTTAACTGGTATGTGAACTGTCTGGATTCCATTGACATTATTTATATTAAATGGTAGCATTGGAACGTACTGTCAGCTACTAAGGGAGTAAAAGTCAACCAAGTCTAAATATGGAGGGTGCCTGCCATGAGCCACACTGTGCGTCAGCTGAACTGCAAATGCCTACGAGTGCAAGGGTGTCGAAAAATTGCAATCGCTTCTAACTCTGTCGCACGTGGCGTACTTGAATCCGCAACGCAACTGGGCCCTTTTGTGTGCACAACTGTCGTGAGCTCACTGTCCCCACACACCGATTCAATGCCTAAACCCTGCGCAGTAGTGCGGGCAACAGCTGTTAAACATTGGAACTCTGCTCTTAGTTGGAGCAAAGCTGGCGCACTCAAAGAGAGAAGTAGGGAGGGGGAGCGCGAGCTACAGAAACAAACTGAAACTTTGGCGCACCTAGCTAATCCGCATCGCAGTTGTCAGCAGGTCTGACCAACAGTGAATTCACATGCGCCGTATAAACATTATCATGGATTAGGGCAATTTTCTCGATACTTTTAACTGTTCTGCTGTTCTGTCATCCGAACTAAGACGCGGATGTCTGTCTGGAGAGTGGGACTCGCTGACGGATCCGGAGACGCGCTGCTGTCCGGTCCAGTTTTCCCACCGAGCTACGGCACCTGCGACTGCAACCCAGTTTTCAGCGCCACGCCTCCGCTCCTGTGCTGCTGAATCATCGGGAGCCGCAGCCGCCGCAACCTCCGCCCCCGACTACGCCGCCGCCGCAGCCGAAGACGCCACCTCAACAACCAGTCGCATCGAAGCCGCCAAAGCGCACACTGCTCAGCCTGGCTGTTGGACGTCAGCATCAACTACTGGAGGTGGACGAAATTGCGCGCAAAGGAATCGATGAAGCGCGTGCGGATTATGCGGAGTCTGCTTGACATGCCCTGCGTTCAAAGTACGAGTGTCCACCGTGTAAATTAACTGTCGCAATCCGTGTGACGAGTTGGACGTCCGCATGGTGCGACGGACCGGTTCTTAACCTAAACGAGTCACACTTTTGTATGACTGTATAGACTTGTCTGAACTTCCTTTGATAAGCTGACATTCGATTTGTACTCGTAGATCCCTATTTGAAGCTGGAATATCCTATCAGCTAAGTGTGACACATGTTCAGGTTAAAGCGACGATGCTCCCTGACAGAAGTTGCTTCAGCCAGATTTCCTTTAATTTCGATTGTTTTCAACTTCTGCCACTAAGTACGCAACGCTTCCTACAATGTATTTACGAGCTAATTTCATAATCATGTAATCTGAATCTGAATGTACACAAACGCATTATAGTGCATTGATCAGTTATCTAATTATCATAATCAATAACTTCAATCATTATAATATTTTCGCGCGTATGATACAATAGTAAAAAACGTGGCAAAAGTACAAACTACCATACTGTTATTAGATGAAAAAGCGTAAACGGTGGTTTCTGTTCCGCTATGCCTTGTCGCCAGCGTTCGACTCACTGCTAGACAGCAGTCTTTGCGTCCGCGTCTGACCTCTGTCGTCCTCCTTATCGTCTTCGTCATCGAGTTCAGCTTCAACTCCTGCATCAAAGGGTGACGAGCTGGTTGGTGCTGGAGGCGGCGGTGGCGGCGGTGGTGGTGGCGGTGGCGGTGGCGGTGGTGGTGGCGGTGGCGGTGGTGGCGGCGGCGGCGGCGGCGGTGGTGGTGGTGCTTTTTCGCTCTCTTGGGCGACCGTCGCCTTCAAGCAGCTGTCATCCAGCGAGCCAACCGGCTGGCTCAGGTCGAACAGGTTGCTGATTCTTTCCATTTCGATTTGCTGCATTTTCTGCCGAAAAGAGGCGCTGCTCGGCCTTGGGAGGGGCTGCTGCAGCTGCTGCTCGTCTCCCACGGTTGACGCCGCCGTCTGCAAGGAGGCGGACCGCGACACGGTGGTTCTGTTACACTGAAGCACGAAGTCTTGTAACAACGAACCTCACCCGGTCTTCGAATCTCCACTGCAACTCTTCCTCCAGATTCTATCACTCTCAAAGTCACAATCCGGAACTCAGGTCACAATCTAGACCTCAGGTCACAATCCAGACCCCAGGTCACAATCCAGACCTCAGGTCACAATCCAGACCTCAGGTCACAATCTAAACTTCAAGTCACAATCCAGACCTCAGGTCACAATCCAGACCTCAGGTCACAATCAAGAGCTAAGGTCAAACTACAGACCTCAGGTCACAATCAAGAGCTAAGGTCAAACTACAGACCTCAGGTCACAATCAAGAGCTCAGTTCAAACTACAGACCTCAGGTCACAATCAAGAGCCCAGGTCAAACTACAGACCTCAGGTCACAATCAAGAGCTCAGTTCAAACTACAGACCTCAGGTCACAATCAAGAGCCCAGGTCAAACTACAGACCTCAGGTCACAATCAAGAGCTCAGGTCAAACTACAGACCTCAGGTGACCCTCTAGGCAACTCAAGTCAAACTTCAGAACTTCAATTCTCACTGCAACACCTCGAATCAATCTCCAGAAACCTAAGACTCTGGATTAATCCTCTAGAGCAACCCCCAGCCTCCAATCTCTACTCACCCTTTCACTTGGACCCTTTCGTCGTTTCCTGACGCGCCGTTTGCTCTGCTCGCTCGGGTCGGAGCCGCTGCTCAGCCGGACCATCTCTGCACCAATCACAGGGTCTAATGCCGGCTGATCCGTCAGCAGCCGCGTCAACTGACCGCCAATCATCAGAGATATCTGCGACTTGCTCGACTCGATGTGCAGCTCAATAACCCTGTCCAGCTGGGCAATGTAGTCATTGGTGCAGTACAGCCAGCTTAGAAAGGACAATGCGATGTACAGAATCCAAGCCGCGTACAGGGCGACCAACACCAGGAACACAATGTATTGGCCGCTCTCCACCCGCTCGTTTTTCATTGAAGACAAAATTCAAGCAAACTCTTTCGCTTGGTTGGTGATTACAGATATATATGAGTACACTCTGAAAACTAGGATACTTAAGCTGGGTTTCTCGATATTAATAGACTGACAGAGGGCGGGAAAGTGAGTCTATAATGTGTTTTGATGGCCACCGAAGTCTGTTTGACCACAGACTTAAAAATAAATGAATCGAGTTAATTATAGAATAAGCTCGCATTCGCGTTGCTCTCACTCAGTTAGAAAGTTTGGTTAGTATATTAAATAAACAGCATCACAGCAGCCCTGCTGTCCTGCTCACGTGGCCTGGCCGAACCTCAAGATTTAATCGATCGAATCGAAGATCCATCGAATCCACATGAAGACTCTGCACGACCGCTGACCAGGCTAGGCAAGGCGGACTCTCTTCTCAGCCTCTCACCGCTTTCGCCAGAACAATACACCATTTTACCTCCTATTTTGAACAAAGTCTTGTTCAAAAGAAACAAGCAGAACTTCAATTCAAACACTTTAACAAATAACAGCCCTTGCGAAACTTCAATTCAAACAAAGTCCCTTTCTATTGAAACAGAAGAACTTCAATTCAGACTGTCTGTGCCCAAAATTGTCCCCGAATGACGCGCATGCATGGATTTGAAATTCAAAAGAAACAAAGTCACATTCTATTTCGACAGATATTTTTGCACATACATTTAGATACGAGTACATTTTTAGTACATTAATCTAATTTTTGTTTTTCCTGTACTGCATAACTGTACAATCGTTGCGCAATAAGAAACGATATGAATGCTGAAGATCAGATTGAAGAAGACGATGAATTGCTGGAAGAAGGTGGAATCGGTGAATTTGAACCAGAATTCGATGAAGATATCACGATGAAGATATGAAGTACGCTATTGTAAGCAACAGTGACAGAGACCGTATCATCAGGGCTGCTGATCGTGAGGATGACTTTGTGGAACTGGCGCGCCAACTTGGAGTCAAGAGGTCAACAGCGTACACGATTGTGAGGTCAGGGAGAGCGGAAAAGCAGCCTACGAGATTCCGGACTCCATTCAGGTCAAGCGGCTTCCACCCTACCACCATTTTGACTCCTGTGGAGAACTTAATCTCCTGCTGGAAGGCCAAACAGCAAAATTTTATCGCTCCGACAGCTGGGAATCAATCGATGGTGGACTATCGGCGAGACATTCTGTACAGCATGGTGGACAGAACCATTGGCTGCATCTCTGCGGACAAGTGCACTGAGTGGTTCAACCATGTGTTTACATGCTTCCCTCTCTGCCTTGGTGGACAGGCAATTTATGGTTAGGTGCCTCAAGTTGGCCAACTGACACTGTCTTGTTCCTGTTTTTCATTTTACTCTTATGTTCGTCGATATGTTGCGTTTTATCCCTTTGTCTTAATAGAATGTAATAGAATGTGACTTTGTTTCTTTTGAATTTCAAATCTGCGCATGCGCGTCATTCGGGGACAATTTTGGGCACAGACAGTCTGAATTGAAGTTCGTCTGTTTCAATAGAAAGGGAACTTGTTTGAATTGAAGTTCCGCAAGCGCTGATATTTCTTAAAGTGTTTGAATTGAAGTTCTGCTTGTTTCTTTAGAACAAGACTTTGTTCAAAATAGGAGGTAAAATGGTGTAATAACAACAGCAACAATAACAATAAAAACAATAACAGTAACAGCATCAACGACAATAACAGCAGCAGCAGTAGCAACAACAACAACAATAATAGTAACCCCCTGGGATTTACTCCCAGCCTGCTGGGTAATCAGCAGGCCCTATCCGGCGCCGCGTCTTTGTCGCGGGGGGGAGGCAACGCCCGTTCTTCGGGCGGCGAAGAGCGCCGGGAATCGGTCACCGCTCCTGGCTCAGGGGCGGTGGATGTGGCCCGGTCCGGCCCTCTGTGCTCAGCCTTTGTCGCTGGCTCTGTCAGCGGTAGGGGTTTGGTACCTGGTCCGGTTATTTCGAGCTCGGTCCGCAGTCAACAACAACAATAATAGTAACAACAACAATAACAATAACGAAAACAACAACAACAACAAAAACAACAACAACAACAGCAACAACAACAACAACAACAGCAACGACAATAACAGCAGCAGCAGCAACAACAACAACAACAATAAGATTAATAACAACAACAATAACAACAAACAGCAACAACAATAACAACAATACCAGCAACAGACGGTGGTTTGACGGAGTTGGAAGACCTCAGGAAGGAGAACATGGTGGTGAGGTTCCTAAGGGCGGCCCACCCGCAGTGGATCGCCTGATGGTTCCGGGCCGAGGACACACACAGCAACAACAACAACAACAATACTAACAACATCAACAACAACAACAATAGCAACAACAACAACAACAACAACAACAACAACAACAACAACAACAACAACAACAACAACAACAACAACAACAACAACAACAACAACAACAACAACAACAACAAGTTAGTTCTATAATTATAATAGCTTTGATCAATAAGAATGCTGCTTACTTTACTGCAAGTAGCAGAATAAGTTTATCTACTCAATATTAGCGAAGCGCTTCCAATATGGGAATAAAAAAAGTTGATTTTCAGCCTGTCTGAAGATGCGTTTTCAATCGATGAAGCTTCGGAGGCTGCGTCTCGAGAAGCAGGCAGTTTCACACCTGCTGTCTGTTGATGCGCTCGAAGCCAAAGCAGAGTTTTGCCTAGTTTACAGAATAAACCACCGGCCTCTGGGATGCGAGAGGCCGGCTTATCAAGTGCCTCGCGTCAGACAAGGAAGTTCCCGGCCGGCCCTCCCCGGTCAAATAAGAAAACAAGAGAAGTACACGCATCACTTGTAGGTGGCAGCAGAGTCAAAGCCTTGCTGATTGACATGACAAACGCGCCCTCCACCAACCTCTTTGCTAAGCCCCATATTTCAGCTGCACCTGTCTTCACCTTTTTTGCGAAAATAAACCGCAATAAACATGATGGCGAGGAGGGCACGCGGGGACAAGTGGCTGTGCGAATTTCCCAGTTCCCGATTGCCCGGAGAAGCGGGCCAGAAACCTTCAGGAAATGCTCAAAGTTTCACTTGTTGCTGGTTATTGGAGACAGTTCTAAAATGTATTTAATTTTCCTTGGGACCTTGGAAAATTAGTCCTTGGCTTCAGTTTTGGGTGTCACCTGTTAGCAATAGTCCTTGGCTTCAGTAGTGTCACCTGTTTGCAATAGTCCTTGGCTTCAGTTTCGGGTGTCGCCTGTTAGCAATAGTCCTTGGCTTCAGTTTCGGGTGTCACCTGTTAGCAATAGTCCTTGGCTTCAGTTTCGGGTGTCGCAATAGTCCTTGGCTTCAGCTTTGGGTGTCACCTGTTAGCAATAGTCCTTGGCTTCAGCTTTGGGTGTCACCTGTTAGCAATAGTCCTTGGCTTCAGCTTTGGGTGTCACCTGTTAGTAATAGTCCTTGGCTTCAGTTTCGGGTGTCGCCTGTTAGCAATAGTCCTTGGCTTCAGTTGTGTGTCGCCTGTTAGCAATAGTCCTTGGCTTCAGTTTCGGGTGTCGCAATAGTCCTTGGCTTCAGTTTCGGGTGTCACCTGTTAGCAATAGTCCTTGGCTTCAGTTGTGTCACCTGTTAGCAATAGTCCTTGGCTTCAGTTGTAGGTGTCACCTGTTAGCAAACTACACGGCACTGACCTTTCGACAATTCGAAAGTTTCAGTTAAAAAAATTAATCACAAACTGTAGTAGTACGAGTTATTTAATTCTCTTTTCACTGGACAGGTCTGTCATCAGTTTATTAGGCATTAACTATTGTCAGGCGCAGCCCTTACTGATATGGTAAAATCAGAGCAAATTGTCAAAGTTAGATGATTAACAAATAAGAAAATTTTACTGTCAAGTCCTCAAGCAAGTTTTGTTTTGTTTTAATCAGATAAACTCGGGGGGGGGTAACAGCAATGATTAGTGAGTATTTCACGGAGAAACAAATTCTAAATATACTACTATCCAAGCTGGTTGGGTCTTCGGGCGCATGGAAACCTGCATTTTTAATATAAAACACTGCTTGCATTAAGGCCACAAGTACAAGCAGCTCCATTGCGTACTGTTTATGAGTTCAGAAGACTTTAGTTTAATAGCATGCAGAGACTGACAGATAGGGGTGGACACGGGGGGAGACTAGTAAGTCATGCCCTGTGATTTATGACAACTACTAGTATGAGCTGAAACTAGCCAGCGCTCAGTTCTTTGGTCAGTTAGCTGCACTAAGGCCTACTCAGTGCTTTCTTAGAAAATTCCTCAAGACAGCAGCAGCTAGATAGCAACAAAGTGCTCAGAGATTTTCCAAGTCAACAAGGGTGAAATTATCGATCACTGTGTCAAGTGGCAAGAGGGTTGGGTGGCTTTGCAATGCGCATGGGATACTTCAACAGAGACAGACGGGCAAATGAAACAATGAAAAATGAACGAACCGCAAAGTTTGACAGACGTATGAAAGTCTGCAAAGCCACCCCGTGTCAAGCATTGAATTCTCTTTGTTCCTAACAAAAGCAACCGTTTTCACGCGTGAGTGACTGACTGAAACGAGAGGGGGGGGTCAAACGGGGTTGCCCTGACTTTGCGATAATTGTGTAAGATTTTCCTACTTTTCCAACATGGGAGTCTGGGCGATGAAGCGGTTTCAGACGCTGCAACAAATCTATTGCAACGAGAGGAGAGAGAGGTCTGCCCGTGAACTTTGGAAGCATTCGTTTCTGTTCGCTGAAGTCAGAAGAGAGACTGAGACAGAGGCAGACATCACGCCTGGAACACCATCTTGGTCTTGCGCTGCTGACCGCCTGAAGGGGGCGTCCTTCGGATGATCATCATCTGCTGTGGCTGCTGCTGCTGCTGCTGCTGATAGTGAAACTGGCTATGAGGCTGCATCATCTCAAACTGCTGTTGCTGCTGCTGATGATGATGCTGATACTGATGAGGCATGTGATGAAGCTGATATTCCCAGTGCCCGGCTGTGACCGCTGCTTCGTGAGCCAGTAGCGGGGGTGGCGCTGGCCGGGAGCAGCAGCTGCGGCCGAGTTCTCGTCCGCTGATTCGCTCTCATCAAAGTCGACACTCGACTCGCCCAGGTGTCCGGGAATCGACCGGGACGGCACCAGCCGGGGGTCGCCAACAACGCCGCGCCTGCCGCCGCCGCTGCCGCCAGCCCGAAGCTCGCAGCCGGGCGTCAGCGGCATCGGGGGCGGTGGAGGCGTTGGAGGCGGCGGTGGCGGCGGAGGCAACGTGTGGGTCGAGTGCGGGTGCACCGCGAAGCTGCTGCTTCCCGCGCCGCCAGACGAGGAGGCGGCCGTGTCCGAGGACTCCTGCTTAGAGAAGCCGCCGGCCAGCCGCCGGGCCGCTGCTGGCGGCGGAGTTCGATAGCCGAACTGCGGCTGCTGCCGCTGCTGGCTGGGGCAGTCGGGCGCGCCGCTGAAGATTTCTACGATTGGAGAGTCCTGCTCGCAGCTGCCGCCGATCGGATCCAGAAATTTCCCCACGCGCACTCGGGACGGCGTCACCTGTGGCGGCTGCGGCTGCGGCTGCGGCATTGCCTGGTGCTGCAGCTGGTGGACGCTGAGCGGCGCCGCTCCGTTCTGCTTGCCGTAGGGCCCGAAGCCGTCAGTCTGGTGCAGGCTGGTCAGGTGCGGCAGCATCGGCGAGTCCGGGCCGCCCGCGGTGGCGGCTCGCACTGAGGGCTCCCGGGACAGGCCGGCGCTGGCTGCTGTCGCCGTTGCCGCATCGGCCGGCTCAGCCGAGCAATGGTTCGCGCGACGCTCCTTGAGACGCTGCTTGAAGGTGACGCAGCAGCAGGCCATGGTGAGGATGAGAAAGCCGGCGCCGATGGAGCCCAGGATGATGGGGTGGTAGGACATTTCGTCGCTTTTCCTGTCGCTGGTGGTCTTCACTGTGCTTTCCGGGATGCCAGCGCCGCCGACTCCGCCTGCGGGGAAATTTGCGAGCCATCATTGTCATCTCATGGAACTGCTCTCAATCAATACAGTGGTCATAACCAATGAAATGGTCATAACGCTGCTCAATCTCCGCATTGTCGTAAAAACACGGTACCTAAGTATTAAGATAGTAATTAGATCTTAGTTAAGCATCATGTTCAACATCATCACCAACATCATTCTCAGCATCATCACCAGCATCATCACCAGCATCATCACCAGCATCATCACCAGCATCATCACCAACATCATTCTCAGCATCATCAACAGCATCATCACCAGCATCATCACCAGCATCATCACCAACATTATCACCAACATCATTCTCAGCATCATCACCAGCATCATCACCAGCATCATCACCAGCATCATCACCAGCATCATCACCAGCATCATCACCAGCATCATCACCAGCATCATCACCCGCAGAGCAGCTCAGCGGCAAACGCGTCTGACTATCGCTGACTGACCCCTGGTTCGATTCCGTGCGCGGCCACTTTCATCTCGGACTTGTGCACCGAATTGGCCGAGATGGTTGTATGTGCTTCACACCCATGAAGGCCAACTCCAAGGCACAAAGAGTGTACATGTGTGACGATTAGAAAGTCAGGAAAGTCAGTAATGCACGCACAAGCACATCACACAGACTCACACAGGGTGCACATCTGCATTTACTTTACCATCTCTCTCGATATTTGGCCCGCTGGACAACAATAAAAAAGCAAAAGATTACTGATCAAGGCTAAAAACATTCACTAAGTTCGGAATGTTGCACCCGGTGAAGGACACAAAACTGTCGCACAGATTCTGGCCGCAGTCAAGCGAAAGTGGCTCTTGGCGCAAACTGCAGTTGCTGGCAGTGCCGGGCCGCCCGCAGTGCCGCCTTTCATCGGTGCGTAATGCCGAAGTCCTGAGTACCCTGAGCCAGCCAGCTTTACCTGCTAAAACCCACGGCACGGATACCGGAACATCGGATAAGATGGAGTGGAGGGCGGCCGACCCGGGTAAACTTTCGCCTTATCTTGATTGACGGACCCGCGCCCCCGGCCTTTTCTCTCTTCTTTTAGAAGCAGGACAGAATCTGGCTTTCTTCTCCTGTTTTGTCTGTCTCTCGCCTCCCCGCGGCTAGCGACGGGGAAAAAAACCTGACAGAAGCAGCTACGCAGCAGCGGATGTTTTCTACTGCCTGCACAGAAGCAGACAGATAGCAACTGGCTCTAAAATCCTAGATGTAGCCAGCTGGTTTTATAGAAGACGTTGGGGCTCTGTAATTGCTCAGATAGGCGGGATGCTCTGGACTCACCCGGAGCGCCGTGTCCGTGGCCGGTCTTCTCGGCGCAGTTGGCCTCGTCCCTGCCGTCGGGGCAGTTGATGTGAGAGTTGCACACCAACCGGGAGTCGATGCACTGCCCCTCGCCGCACTCGAACTCGGTGGCCTCCTGGCAGACTCCTGTCGGGTTGAACGGATTAAACGGTAGATTAGAAACTTTGCTGCAACGCCAAGGCGGGAGGCGGGTTCCGACGAGCTGTCACTCAGGGGGTAAAGTGTTAGGGGATCCAAGCAGGAATGCCCGGATCAAGCGGGAGAGACGTGGGGGGGGGGAAACAGTTGTAGCAGGCAGGCCCCCGTGGTCAGGAGCAAAGGAGCTGTCTGGCAGATCCCTCACAAGTTCGTAACGAATTTCATTTTGCCCGTATTGCAGGGATCAGCTAGGAATGATGCGCCTTAGTCATGGCGTCTGACTCAACTGTGCGCGCTGAACTTTGGTACTAATCAGTGTTACAGTGCACTGATTTCCTAGAAAATTTCCCAGAATTGATAACGACGCTTGGTAAAGAAACCTTTTTGAATGTGGATAACATAGTCGAAGGTTCATCTTGTACTTAAGATAGGACCCTTATTTTCACTTTCCGTCCGGCAATTTGCCAGGATTTACGCCAAATCCACTCCCGGGAGAGGCCTCCCGAAGCCCCGACACGAAGCAGATTTGGCAGCCGATAAAACGCGAATTCCATCCGCTCAGTCTTCGCACCGGTCCGCGTTGCGGGGCGCCATAAATCAATCACAAATGCACTGTTCGGAATCGGCCCACCTCAACAGGCCCGGCTGACTGCGGGCTAGTAGTGACCTCAATCAGCGCTTGATATTGTCAGACGAGCCATGCACTAACACACGTCTGCCGCCAATTACAGTTGCTGTGTTAACCAGGAATTCTGCCTGGCAAGCAGGGTGTTGCATTGCCAGACTGGAAGCAGCAAAGTTGGAAAGCAGCAGAGAATGGAATGCGAAAGCGAATGCCGCCACGAGGGTCGGGTGGAGCCGCAATGCTGCAGCACAATTTGATGGTTTGGAACAGCGGCCGAACCGCGTTGTAACAGTTCTGTAACAGTCCGTACCAAATTCGCCCTGAGGATAACAATAATAAATAACTACTGGCAGCGCAGTGTCCCGATTCGCTCGAGGCTTGTGCTGGTTTTAATTATTAATAAGCTTTGATGCGCCGCCGCAATTAAGCAGCGCCCAACAGAGCGCGAGGGGGATGATACGGGTGCACGCATAGATCATGCCGGCGACCCCGAGGGAGGGTCGAGGTGGTGCACCTTCCGGGGAAGTCTTGGGAATAAAAATAGCGAGAGGAAAACTGCGAACGCTGCGCTACGGAAGAATCGAATAGAAGGAACGAGCTAGTAGAACCCGACCGTGACACGCAGGCCAGGGAAGCGATGAAATACCAAAGTTGGATACCAGAAGTAGAAAAGAAACTAACAGTTTCTTAGCAAAGCTTGCGAGCGTCTTAACTGACTTGTGGAGTGTCCTAACTAACTAACTCGTGGAATGTCTAACGGAACTCTCAGAGAGTGTCTAACTGACTCGTGCAGTGTCTGATTGACTCGTGGAGTGTCTGATTGACTCGTGGAGTGTCTGATTGACTCGTGGAGTGTCTGATTGACTCGTGGAGTGTCTGATTGACTCGTGGAGTGTCTGATTGACTCGTGGAGTGTCTGATTGACTCGTGGAGTGTCTGATTGACTCGTGGAGTGTCTGATTGGCTCGTGGAGTGTCTGATTGACTCGTGGGGTGTCTAATTGACTCGTGCAGTGTCTTAACTGACTCGTGGAGTGTATTAACTGACTCGCGAAGTGCATTAACTGACTCGTGGAGTGTCTAACTGACTCGTGGAGTGTATTAACTGACTCGTGGGGTGTATTAACTGACTCGTGGTGTGACTAACTGACTCGCGGGGTGTATTAACTGACTCGTGGAGTGTATTAACTGACTCGTGGAGTGTATTAACTGACTCGTGGTGTGACTAACTGACTCGCGGGGTGTATTAACTGACTCGTGGAGTGTATTAACTGACTCGTGGAGTGTATTAACTGACTCGTGGTGTGACTAACTGACTCGCGGGTGTATTAACTGACTCGTGGAGTGTATTAACTGACTCGCGAAGTGCATTAACTGACTCGTGGAGTGTCTAACTGACTCGTGGAGTGTATTAACTGACTCGTGGAGTGTCTAACTGACTCGTGGAGTGTATTAACTGACTCGTGGAGTGTCTAACTGACTCGTGGAGTGTATTAACTGACTCGTGGAGTGTCTAACTGACTCATGGAGTGTATTAACTGACTCGTGGAGTGTATTAACTGACTCGGACCCAAGGACGAAATTCCATGCCAACCATGAGAACGTCTCAACGAACAATGCAAAATCGCACTGATTATGAGAAAGTGCACAGATGCGCTCAGCAAAGTGCCCAGAGACTCACCAAGTCGCACAACTGTGAGCACCACAACAAAATCGGGCATCAGGTAGGCATCTCGGGAGGTCACTCGGATCACGACACGGCGCTTCGTGGACAGGTGGCCCTTGGCGTTCGCCTCCTCCAGTGATTTGCAGACGGGGGCGCTGGGCCCGTCTCTTGCCTCGCCGGAGGTGAACCCGTCGAAGAAGGTCAGCTGGTGCAGGTCGCACGCGTCGTCGCGGCGAACCACCATGCTCTCCAGGGAGAAGAAGATCTGCGGCCAGGTGGTGGGATTGGACTCTCCTGACTCACATCTGACTCACATCTGTCTAAATCTAAACTTGACCATCTCTGACTCATCTGTCTCTGTCGCGACTTTCCTAGTCATTTCTTAGTTCACCTTCACTTGTCTCTGTTTACTCCGTTTTCTCTCTCTCTGTCTAGCTCAATCTTGTTATTTTTATCTCTCTCTCCCTTGCTGCGTTCTGATTGGTTCTCCATTCTCGCCACTCTATCTCGCACTCCACCCCTCTCTTTATTATCTGCAATTCAAACCCCTTAAGTTAATGTATGGTATAAATATACTTGTTTGGGCCCTGCGCCCACTTACTGGCTTATTTTAGTATTCAATTTAACATCTAATTTAGTTCTAGTGTTTTTAGTCTTATTTTTTCTACAGTCTCTGACTCTTCCGACTCATAGTTCGACTCACATCTGTCTAAATCGAAAACTGACCATCTCTGACTCTGATTCATCTGTTAGACTGTGCTTCAGTCATCTGAACTTGACTGCCCAGCCTGCCCGCAACTCCCAGTCACTCGCATTGTACAGCTCAGTATTTTTAAGCATAATTAAACCCTAATCGCTCCCAGACGGGCAAATATTAATGCGCGCTGTTAAAAGTGCGCTACTCCCAACCCCACGCCCTTGCCAGCTGCGGGCAAAACTGCTCCCACCCAGCCAGCGTCGTCTCCCACCTCCGGTCTCGGCCAAATCCCAGCGCATGCGATCAGCAAAAATGCATCAATTATTGATTTTCAGAATTTCAGAATGATACAGGACAAGCCGGGGGGGAGGGAGACCCCAGCCACAGCATTTATATTTTACTCCCATCAATTTTTGTCCCAACTGGTGCCTATTGACAGAAATAGCCACTTCTTGTGCTCATTCGCGGGTGGATAATTAATTGGCTGCCGCATCCGGCTGCTCATCTTGCCGATGAGAGCCCCCTTGCCCTGCCCTCAATGGCATCAGTGAGCAGGTGTGAAACCTGTTGAAAATCTCCTCATATTTCCCGTTTTCATCGACTCAAGGTTATCGGCTTCTCCAGTTTCTTTATAAAGCCATTCATCCTTGCTTCATCCCTCTCAGCATCTCTGCTGCCTTTCTGCCTCCTGCGACTGCTTTTCTGCTTGTGTCCCAGTGTGTGTCTGTCTGTCCCAATGTGTGTCTGTCTGTCCCAGTGTGTGTCTGTCTGTCCCAATGTGTATCTGTCTGTCCCAGTGCGTATCTGTCTGTCCCTATGTGTGTCTGTCTGTCCCAGGATGTGTCTGTCTGTCCCAGTGTGTGTCTGTCTGTCCCAGTATGTGTCTGTCTGTCCTAGTGTGTCTGTCTGTCCCAGTCCCAGTGTGTGTCTGTCTGTCCCAGTGTGTGTCTGTCTGTCCCAGTGTGTGTCTGTCTGTCCCAGTGTGTGTCTGTCTGTCCCAGTGTGTGTCTGTCTGTCCCTGTGTGTGTTTGTCTGTCCCAGTGTGTATCTGTCTGTCCCAGTGTGTGTCTGTCTGTCCCAGTGTGTGTCTGTCTGTCCCAGTGTGTGTCTGTCTGTCCCTGTGTGTGTTTGTCTGTCCCAGTGTGTATCTGTCTGTCCCAGTGTGTGTCTGTCTGTCCCAGTGTGTGTCTGTCTGTCCTAGTGTGTCTGTCCTAGTGTGTCTGTCCTAGTGTTTCTGTCCTAGTGTGTCTGTCCTAGTGTGTCTGTCCTAGTGTGTCTGTCCTAGTGTATCTGTCTGTCTGTCTTAGTGTCTGTCTGTCTTAGTGTCTGTCTGTCTTAGTGTCTGTCTTAGTGTCTGTCTGTCTTAGTGTCTGTCTGTCTGTCTGTCTGTGTGTCTGTGTGTCTGTGTGTCTGTGTGTGTGTCTGTGTGTGTGTCTGTGTGTCTGTGTGTCTGTCTGTTTGTCTGTCTGTCTGTCTGTCTGTCTGTCTGTGTGTCTGTGTGTCTGTCTGTCTGTCTGTCTGTCTGTCTGTCTGTCTGTCTGTCTGTCTGTCTGTCTGTCTGTCTGTCTGTCTGTCTGTCTGTCTGTCTGTCTGTCTGTCTGTCTGTCTGTCTGTCTGTCTGTCTGTCTGTCTGTCTGTCTGTCTGTCTGTCTGTCTGTCTGTCTGTCTGTCTGTCTGTCTGTCTGTCTGTCTGTCTGTCTGTCTGTCTGTCTGTCTGTCTGTCTGTCTGTCTGTCTGTCTGTCTGTCTGTCTGTCTGTCTGTCTGTCTGTCTGTCTTAGTGTCTGTCTGTCCTTCTGTCTTAGTGTCTTAGTGTCTGTCTGTCTGTCTGTCTGTCTTAGTGTCTGTCTGTCTTAGTGTCTGTCTGTCTGTCTGTCTGTCTGTCTGTCTGTCAGGTCCCTGGGCGGCCTGGCCAGCACTGCCTGACCCGCAGTGCAGCAGCAGTCGCCAGTTGCCAGGGGCGGACAGGCAGCCAGGCCGTCAGCCTGCAGCAGTTCGGCAGGGCAATTGTCTGCAAAAGTCGCCCTCCCCTCCTTTTTTCGCATGCAGCCTTGAATTTCCCTGGCCAGCCCAGGCCAGGCGGGGCCACCAGACAGTGGGATCAGCATTCTCAAATTGTCTTCCGTGAATGGCTTTTGTTCTCTTAGAAGGAGGCTCAAACTAAGAAAAAAAAGCCTGCACGACCACCTCAGCCACCCTGTGTCAACCCACAGGGACAGGAGGAATGGCACAGGCGGCAGCAGCAGCAGCAGCAGCAGATCTCGAAGTTTGCTCTTTGCTCAGTGCACGGAGTGACCGACCGACCAGGCTGGCAAGCGCGAGGCAGTCAGCTCAATTTTTATATATTTCATTTTTCCTGCTGCCCCAACGCAGTCTGGCGACGCAGAGGCGTCACTCAACTGAGAAAACACGGGGAATGGGAGGGCAGGACGCGAGGGACAGATAGAGAGTGGGGGCGAGTTAGGTCTTGCACTGGTGGCCTGCCGATCTGAGTTCACTGCCCCCCCCCCCCCCCCCCAGGAGCAGCAATACTGCTCGCGGCCTGCGCTGCACCCCAGAAGAGATGCATTAACAGCAAAAGGCTAAAAGCACCGTTGGCGGAGCAGCGAAGGCGGACACGATCGGCAAACAAACTGAGAGTGAGAACTCCCCCCCCTGTCCTTCGCCTGGTCACCTGGGGAAGAGAGAGCGAGCTGAAGTTGCTAGGAGTCTCCCCTCCGTGTGACCGATTCCCAACCAACGGCAAGTTTTGAAGTCAATGCTGTAGTGTGAAATAAAAGTGGGAAGGAGGATGTGAGAGTGGGAAGTTGGGAGAGCGGGAAGGAAGAGGTGGGAAAGAGTACGTAGATTTAGAATAGAAAAAGTTGGCACCATAGAGGTAGGTGAAATTCGCACCTTTGTGTCCTCCGGTGAGGTGGCATCAATGGAGCAGTCCACCGGCTTTGTGGTCGCATTTCCGGCAGGAATCTTGTCCTTCAACTGCTTGGTTGTGAGCACTTCTTGGCGGTCCACTGGGAGCCGGAGCTCCAGGCGGCATTCTGGAATAGAATAGAATAGAATAGAATAGAATAGAATAGAATAGAATAGAATAGAATAGAATAGAATAGAATAGAATAGAATAGAATAGAATAGAATAGAATAGAATAGAATAGAATAGAATAGAATAGAATAGAATAGAATAGAATAGAATAGAATAGAATAGAATAGAACCGAATAGAATAGAATAGAATGGAACAGAACAGAATAGAATGGAATAGAGTAGAATATATATAATATAATAGAACTGAATAAAATTGAACAGAGTAGAACAGAACAGAACAGAACAGAATAAAATAGAATAGAATAGAATAGAATAGAATAGAATAGAATAGAATAGAATAGAATAGAATAGAGTAGTATAGAATAGAATAGAATAGAATAGAATAGAATAGAATAGAATAGAGTAGAATAGAATATAATATAACAGAACTGAATAAAATAGAACAGAGTAGAACAGAACAGAACAGAACAGAATAGAATAGAATCGAATAGAATAGAATGGAATAGAATATCACAGAATAGAACAGAATAGAATAGAATAGAACAGAGTAGAACAGAACAGAACAGAACAGAATATAATCGAATCGAATAGAATAGAATGGTATAGAATAGAACAGAATAGAATCGAATCGAATAGAAAGTTTTCAAGGAAATGTTGTGCAGGCGTGTCCCCCACCGGACCCCAGTCAGTCAACCTGTCCCAGCAGCGACTCTCAGCAGATGAAGCAGTTTTTTAGTTTCGGAAGCTTCAGGCCCGTGAATGCCGAGTTCCGGGACTTGGCTGTGAGGGGATTATTGAGTGGCCGCCGCAGCAGGTGCAGAAGATCCCGTTTCCCCTGTCTGACATTCCTACTTCAGGGTGCAGTGGCGGTGGCGGCGGGGCTGCGCTCCCATCGCCAGAATGCCAGAATTTGGTCCTGTTGCCCTCTATGGCGCCACCTGGCTTCCCCGACGGCCGGCTGAAAGTGCAGCCACCCGCCGCGGGGGGAGGCGGGAAGGCGGTGGTTTGGGGGATTGGGAATGGAAGGCCAGGAGGCGAAATGCAAATTCGAAGAGGCCGGCGACGGGGCTCGAGAAAGAAAATTTCGGCAAGAAGGCTAAAGGAATTGGAGGAAATAATATATTGCTGATGAGGCGGGGGGGGGCTCAGCTGCCGGGCCGCTAAACACTTTGAATTGTCTCAGGAATTGGACTGACTGGTCGCTTGGCTGCAGAGGAATCGTCTGCACTTTAGCTGGAGGGGAAATATGGAGGGACTGAGTCTCGCTGATGATAACTCGAACTGACTCGGCACAACACTGGCCCGCCTGATGAATATGGGATCAGCATCCCAACTCAGGGATATGAGTCTAAAAAGTTCTGCTCCACTAACTGCAACGGCAAAGTCGCCTTTAGCGACATCAGTTCGCTGCCTGAAGACTCGAACCAGGATCTCTAGCATAAAAGAATTCCAATCATAGCTCTCCCCTATCTGTCACTCTCTCTCAGTGCGTCTCTCTTCTGTCACTCTTCAGTGCATCTCTTCTGCTCTCCTCCTTATCTGTCACTCTCTCTAGTGCATCTCTCTTGTCTCCCCATCTGTCACTCTCTCAGTGCATCTCTCTGCCTCCCCTATCTGTCACTCTCTCTCAGTGCATCTCTCTTTGCCTCCCCCTATCTGTCACTCTCTCTCAGTGCATCTCTCTTTGCCCCCTATCTGTCACTCTCTCTCAGTGCATCTCTCTTTGCCTCCCCTATCTGTCACTCTCTCTCAGTGCATCTCTCTTTGCCTCCCCCTATCTGTCACTCTCTCTCAGTGCATCTCTCTTTGCCTCCCCCTATCTGTCACTCTCTCTCAGTGCATCTCTCTTTGCCTCCCCCTATCTGTCACTCTCTCTCCAGTGCATCTCTCTTTGCCTCCCCCTATCTGTCACTCTCTCTCAGTGCATCTCTCTTTGCCTCCCCTATCTGTCACTCTCTCTCAGTGCATTCTCTTTGCCTCCCCTATCTGTCACTCTCTCTCAGTGCATCTCTCTTTGCTCCCCTATCTGTCACTCTCTCTCAGTGCATCTCTCTTTGCCTCCCCTATCTGTCACTCTCTCTCAGTGCATCTCTCTTTGCCCCTATCTGTCACTCTCTCTCAGTGCATCTCTCTTTGCCTCCTATCTGTCACTCTCTCTCAGTGCATCTCTCTTTGCCTCCCCTATCTGTCACTCCTCTCAGTGATCTCTCTTTGCCTCCCCCTATCTGTCACTCTCTCTCAGGTGCATCTCTCTTTGCCTCCCCTATCTGTCACTCTCTCTCAGTGCATCTCTCTTGCCTCCCCCTATCTGTCACTCTCTCTCAGTGCATCTCTCTTTGCCTCCCCCTATCTGTCACTCTTCTCAGTGCATCTCTCTTTGCCTCCCCTATCTGTCACTCTCTCTCAGTGCATCTTCTTTGCTCCCCTATCTGTCACTCTTCTCAGTGCGGCATCTCTCTTTGCCTCCCCCTATCTGTCACTCTCTCTCAGTGCATCTCTCTTTGCCTCCCCTATCTGT
>NIVC01004178.1:0-28993 GCA_002269645.1 Macrostomum lignano | reverse complement strand
AACACAAACCTTGAGCGGGCCGGATTGCTATTGTGAAGTTTCACGCACCCGAGAGCCGAATAGAGGTAAAGAGGCTTCGCGGGCCGTAGTTTGCCTAGACCTGAATTACGCGTAAATAACTGAAGTCAAATGTCTTCAGGTTCAGGTATAGTTTAATGGAGTTAGGTTCGTTCACAGTCACACTAACTGGGGTGTGCAAGCGCCAGACTATATCTACTTTACTTAGTTTTATTTTGAGACAAAAAGATAACAGAAATCCGCAGATCTTATTTTTAGCCGTGCAATGTACATACACTAGTCGCCAATGTACATTGGTTGTGTTTTAGTGGAGGAGGCGGCTGCCTTAAGCCGGGCCCCCAGCTCATCCCCACCCACGGCCGCCTCACGCATCAGGATGTACATACAGTTAATGTACATACAGATATTAGAAGAGATCGAGAATCTGTGGAATGCTGCGAGCGTCGCCCTATAGTATAACAAGCAAGATTTTCATTTTTAGTATATGGATTCCAGATTTATCTTCCAGCCATTTAGACTTTTTGCTTTTAAAGTCGTGTCAAACCTAAAAATTAGGATTCCAAACTTTAATTAATGGTCGGCCATCTTAGGGGGGATCCCATGACCCCCGAGACTGCGCCACTACGATTGTCAGCCAATCAAGCCATTTGACTGCCGGCCTTAATCTTAATCTTGGCCTTAACTCAAAACACTAACGCTAATCTAAACTTGTTGGCAGTCAAATGAGTGGCCTGCTAGCCGAATTTCAGGGTCGCGTTGTTATGCAGGGGTTGGCAAACTGCGGCCCACCGAGCCTCTCTATCCGGCACTCGGGTCCTCTAAACTTCACAATAGCAATCCGGCCCCGCTCAAGGTTTGTGTCGCTTCTCAGCTCTCTTCTCTAATCTCCTCTCCCTATCTCTTCTCTCCTCTCCTCTCTTTTCTATTCCATCTCCTCTCTCCCCTCATTTGGCCCGCAGTCATGGGATAGATCTGCCAACCCCTGATATATTGTATCTGAGCCTGAGCATTCAAAAAGCAAGAAATCTCTAAGTAATGCACTGTTTTATATGATACAAAGGTTGTTATTGCATCCTAGCAGACGTTTGGGGATTCGGGAAAATGGAGGACGGGGGGGGGGTATCTTCTTTGCGTCAAGGAAAGCAAAGCCACTGGAGGAAAATAGAAGATCTTCGGAGCTGCTAAGATTCTTGGTACAGATAAAAGAAAGTAAGAAAAGAGCTTGATATACAACCGGCCTGCTTGAGAAAGCAATTCTCTTCGGCTCCGAATGAAAAATAGATGTCACTGATGAAGAGCAATCAAGGCGGTAAACTTACTGGCGGAACTGTTTTTCTGCCCAACCGAACCGAGTGGCCTTATAAATGAACGAAGTTATTTACGTGAACATGATAGCACTTACTGGACTCTGGGAAATCTTCATGTCTGCCCAGTCAGGCTGCAGGTGTTTTTCTTCTTTGTAAACTTAGAAAGTACATAAAAGTACGTTTTTTGCACAATAACAAACCTGTTTGATGTAGAAATTTTCATAGTTCTCCTAGTCACTTGGCTTCATAAACTCCAACACAATCTCCAAGCCGGTATAGCTGAAAAATCACAGACCCTCGGCACCCACCCGCCATCATGCCAATTAAAACGCCATCCACTGGGCTTGAGCACATTGAGCAGCCCTTCTTGGCAACTATAGGATTGAAGGATCAAATAAGCTTTTACAGAAAAAAATTGTCTAGGGTTGTTTTCCACTTCGTTTACGCCAGGAAATTCCCTCATTCGTTGCAGTTCCACGGCGACACACAAGTTGGAGTCTAACTAATACTTTTGAAGAGTTCAATGATCATTTTACTTGGCCAAGTGTCTGCGAGCCGGCTCGATGCGGTAGCTTGAGGCCTAATTAGGCTGGAACAGTTTCATAGACTCGAGTAAAAAGGTGTTCGGCCGTGTGACACCCCACCAAGGCAGGCGCCACTCGAATGTGAGGTGCAATGGATGGATAAATTGGTGGATGAGCTCGTGGTCGGCCGGCTTCTCAAGAGGTCCGAGAGCATAAGAAGAGGTTGGCGACAAAAAGTAGACCATAGACCCGGATTTCCAGGCCTTGGCAATCGTGCGCTGCGCGAGCGAACAAATTAGCCAAGCCAATGAGACCATAGAGATTGCTCTCCCATTATACCTTTTTTCAAGATTCCTCTCAGCTCGAGTTTTCCAAGTTTCAACGACGCCGCGCTTCCTAATGATCTCTGCTCTACTCTTGGATTTCGCAGCCTCGAGCCGGCGCCGCCATCAACAGCCCACTCTAGAGTCTAGATCTTCCCAGAGTACTATCAAAACAGCTTTTTGCCCTAGGCAACTAGACAATGTCAGGTGGTCTCTACCTATAACCATTGGAAGAATCTCTGCCTTCCTCTGCTGTCTCTTCCTTCGGTGGAGTCTCTATCCTCAGTGGAGTCTACCCTCAGTGGAGTGTCCTGTCCACCTTCAGTGGAGTGTCTACCCTCAGTGGAGTGTCTACCCTCAGTGGAGTGTCTACCCTCAGTGGAGTGTCTACCCTCAGTGGAGTGTCTACCCTCAGTCGAGTGTCTACCCTCAGTGGAGTGTCCACCCTCAGTGGAGTGTCCACCCTCGGTCGAGTGTCCACCCTCAGTGGAGTGTCTACCCTCAGTGGAGTGTCCACCCTCTGTGGAGTGTCTACCCTCAGTGGAGTGTCTACCTTCAGTGGAGTGTCCACCCTAAGTGGAGTGTCCACCCTAAGTGGAGTGTCTACCCCTCAGTGGAGTGTCTACCCTCAGTGGAGTGTCTACCCTCAGTCGAGTGTCTACCCCTCAGTGGAGTGTCTACCCTCAGTCGAGTGTCTACCCTCAGTCGAGTGTCTACCCTCAGTGGAGTGTCTACCCTCAGTCGAGTGTCTACCCTCAGTGGAGTGTCTACCCTCAGTGGAGTGTCCACCCTCTGTGGAGTGTCTACCCTCAGTGGAGTGTCCACCCTCTGTGGAGTGTCCACCCTCTGTGGAGTGTCCACCCTCGGTCGAGTGTCCACCCTCAGTGGAGTGTCTACCCTCAGTGGAGTGTCTACCCTCAGTCGAGTGTCTACCCCCTCAGTGGAGTGTCTACCCCCTCAGTGGAGTGTCTACCCCCTCAGTGGAGTGTCTACCTTCAGTGGAGTGTCCACCCTAAGTGGAGTGTCCACCCTAAGTGGAGTGTCCACCCTAAGTGGAGTGTCTACCTTCAGTGGAGTGTCTACCCTAAGTGGAGTGTCTACCCTCAGTGGAGTGTCCACCCTCAGTGGAGTGTCTACCCTCAGTGGAGTGTCTACCCTCAGTGGAGTGTCTACCCTCAGTGGAGTGTCCACCCTCAGTGGAGTGTCCACCCTCAGTGGAGTGTCTACCCTCAGTGGAGTGTCTACCCTCAGTGGAGTGTCTACCCTCAGTGGAGTGTCCACCCTCAGTGGAGTGTCTACCCTCAGTCGAGTGTCTACCCCCTCAGTCGAGTGTCTACCCCTCAGTGGAGTGTCTACCCCCTCAGTGGAGTGTCTACCTCAGTGGGTCGTGAGTCGTGATGAAGCTTAGGGAGGCTGTTTCACATCCCCCAATTCACACTCCTCAAATTCACACTCCCCAAATTCACATTCGGTGTGAAAAAGCAGTTTATGAAAGCCGGTGATGATATTAATAGTTTAGCTTTTTATATCCCGTTACTCCCTGGCTAGGATAATAGATAGATGTAGAACTAAATGCCTATGCCGGTGCCGGGATGACACTTCGCCGCTTTCCCTTATACAATACACAGTATGTATGAACTGAGACCTATGCATTATTATATATAGTCTAGCCCTGCCCATAACCGTATCAATATCAATTGAAAAGCTCCAACCGACTGAAGGAA
Organism: Macrostomum lignano; assembly: GCA_002269645.1. Lineage (NCBI taxonomy): Eukaryota > Metazoa > Platyhelminthes > Macrostomidae > Macrostomum > Macrostomum lignano. The sequence continues at coordinate 25,097 of NIVC01004178.1, read as the reverse complement.
CTGGAAACCCGGCTGTCCAACCCTCGGAACCTGGGAACAAAACGGCTGAGCAAGGGGAGGGGAGAGGAGTTACCAGACTACCAGACAGGGGGGAGAAGAGCAGATCTCTTCTAAGCAGAGACCCGCCCGAGACTGGACAATAGAGAGTTGGAGTGGAGGTTGAGCAGCTTGCTTGTGAATTTGAAAGGAAGAGTATATTTATGAGCAGGATCAAGTCTGAAAGGGGACTGGCGGGCAAGAAGGAAACGGGCCGTTTCTCTACCAGCATGCACTGCCGCCGCCACCGCGTTTGAATATGCATTTGACGCTTGAATTATTGCCGGGGTCCGCTGGAGGGGTCGGGCATTATAGAGCCGCTTGTGGGAAAGAATAGATTTTTAATGTAGTCGAGACTCATGGACTACCAGCTAGTAGTAATTGGAGTGGAAACTGCCGGACTTGCGGTTCATTTCAAGTAGCGCATTCTCACCTATGTCTAAGTCACACGCTAAATTGATAAAGGGATCGGGTAGCTACACGAGTAATAAGGAGAGTTTTTCGGAATACGAAAGTCCAGAATCAGCAGGTTATACAGTCCATTTAGTGCTAGGGTCGGCAAACTCCGGCTCGCCAAGCCTCTCTATCCGGCCCTCGGGTCCTTTGAAACTTTGGAATAGCAACCCGGCCCGCTCAAGGTCTCTTCTCAGCTCTCCTATCCCCTCTCCTCTCGTCTCCCCTCTCCTCTCCTCTCTCCTCTCTCCTCTCCCCTCTCCTCTCTCCTCTCCTCCCTCCTCTCCCCTCTCCCCTCTCCCCTCTCCTCTCCCCTCTCCTCTCTCCTCTCCCTCTCCTCTCTCCTCTCCCCTCTCCTCTCTCCTCTCCCCTCTCCTCTCTCCTCTCCCCTCTCCCCTCTCCTCTCTCCTCTCTCCTCTCTCCTCTCTCCTCTCTCCTCTCCCTCTCCTCTCTCCTCTCTCCTCTCCTCTCCCTCTCCCTCTCCCCTCTCCTCTCCCCTCTCCTCTCTCCTCTCCCCTCTCCCCTCTCCTCTCCTCTCTCCTCTCCCCTCTCCCCTCTCCTCTCCCCTCTCCTCTCTCCTCTCCCTCTCCTCTCTCCTCTCCTCTCTCCTCTCCCCTCTCCCTCTCCTCTCTCCTCTCCTCTCTCCTCTCCTCTCCTCTCCCTCTCCTCTCCCTCTCCCCTCTCCTCTCTCCTCTCCCCTCTCCCTTCCCCTCTCCTCTCCCCTCTCCTGTTGATAATGCAGGCCTCCTTGTACTTCAGCTGTCCGCGACTCCACAGTTCGTTTTTATCAGAATTTCAGACATGTTAAGAAACAAATTCGCTTGCTTCCGAAGTTAATAGACTATTATGAGGTCCGTTCCAGACACTATTTTCTAGTATTCCATGGTCAGACTTGGCTGTCATATGATCAACAAATCTCCTTAGTTGGAAGGGATCTATCATTTGTCTCCCATGCAGGCCGCCAGAAGCTACCCGGTCGCTGATGCGGGCTAGGAATTCAATGCAGATCTTCGCTCCCCTTGCTGTTTATCATTTTCCCCTCAATTCTGGTGAAATTATCGCACAACTGGTTGCGCGCTGGCTGGCTGGCTAAAGGGATACAGGACAGACAGGTCTTCAAACTGTGAAATTAATTAACTCAACTTGGCGCACCTAAAGTCCCTGGTTCGATTCCGTGCGCGGCCGCATTCGTTTTCGTGCGATTCACAAGGCACAGCCATGAGTGCCAGCCCCCATGGCACAGACAGTGTACATGCCTGGCGATTGGCAAGTCAGAGGGCCGATGTACACCCTGTGTGAGCGTGTGTATGAGTGCGTACCTGAGTACAGTATTGAGGCTGAGAGTGACATGCTATCGAGAGTGAGCTGAGAGTTGAGAGTGACATGCTTATCGAGAGTGAGCTGGAGGCTGAGAGTGACATGCTATCGAGAGTGAACTGAAAGTTGAGAGTGACATGCTATCGAGAGTGAGCTGAGAGTTGAGAGTGACATGCTATCGAGAGTGAACTGAAAGTTGAGAGTGACATGCTATCGAGAGTGAGCTGAGAGTTGAGAGTGACATGCTATCGAGAGTGAACTGAAGGCTGAGAGTGACATGCCTATCGAGAGTGAACTCAGTGAACTGAGGGTTGAGAGTGACATGGTATCGAGAGTGAACTGAGACTTGATAGTGACATGCTATCGAGAGTGAACTGAAGGCTGAGAGTGACATGCTATCGAGAGTGAACTGAGTTGAGAGTGACATGCTATCGAGAGTGAGCTGAGAGTTGAGAGTGACATGCTATAGACAGTGAGCTGAGAGTTGAGAGTGACATGCTATCGAGAGTGAACTGCATCAGTTAGCTTGGTTGAATTTGTTAGAGTGAACTACTTCGTCCATAATGAGCTAGTAAACTAAATAGTGAGCTAATTACCCAGACCAGAAAGCTTAACATCGTATTGGAAAACCGGTTTACGGGAAATCGCACTGTTTTTTTCAAACAAAAAATCTAAGAAGCAAAGATTAGAAACTCACTGGCTCTACTGAACAAGGTTTTTCTTAAACGTCTTATATTAATCTAATAAAACCTATATTTTCGTTTTTAGCCTCTGGTGTAAAAACTGTCACTACTGGAAACGCTTCAGCTGGACTGCATTCTGTGTTAGCTTGCAAGTTTTACTATCTCTTATCGCAACACTTTTTCCGTCTCCAACGTAAAAAGCAGAAGGCCCAAGCAAGCAGCTCAGATAGTGACTTGGGTTCCGACGACTGCTCAACAAATCTTTATTTTGCTGTCCGCATGCATAGACGGGAAGTTTTGCAGACTAAGAAAAGTTTGCGCTTTTTATCAGGCCGAGCAGCTCTGCTTCGTGTTGTGCCATGTTGAATTGCTTTTGGCTTCTAAATTCACTGGTGACAGGGTTACTCTTTGCCTGCCCAGCTCCGACTCTGCACTGCCCTACCAGAGGTTCCGATAAGATTTGGGGGGGGGCGCTCAATCGGTGAGAATTGCTAACGGAGTTTTACTCCCGTCTTGTTTTTGTATGCCTTTTTAGTTTTAGGCGTTTCTAATGTGTTTTAAGGGAATTTCGGTTGCGTTAGCGGAGAATTTCGGTAGGGGGAGAAAATTTTGGTATCGGAGAATTCGGTATGGGGAATTTTTCGCTATCGGAGAATTTCGGTATGGAAGAATTTCGGTTTCGTAGAATTTTGGTATGAGAGAATTTTGGTATGAGAGAATTTTGGTATGAGAGAATTTTGGTATGAGAGAATTTTGGTATCGGAGAATTTTGGTATGGGAGAATTTTGGTATGAGAGAATTTTGGTATGAGAGAATTTTGGTATGAGAGAATTTTGGTATCGGAGAATTTTGGTATGGGAGAATTTTGGTATGAGAGAATTTTGGTTTTGAAGAATTTCGGTTTCGGAGAATTTGGGTGTCGGGAAATTTAGGTATGGGAGAATTTTGGTATGGAGGAATTTTGGTATGAAAGAATTTTGTATGGAGGAATTTTGGTATGAAAGAATTTTGTATGGAGGAATTTTGGTATGAAAGAATTTTGTATGGAGGAATTTTGGTATGAAAGAATTTTGTATGGAGGAATTTTGGTATGAAAGAATTTTGTATGGAGGAATTTTGTAATGGGAGAATTTTGGTACAGGGGATTTCGGTATCGGAGAATTTTGGTATCGGGGAATTTGGTTTCGGGGAATTTCGGTATCGGAGAACTTCAATATGGGAGAATTTCGTTTTCGGTGAATATCGGTACATGAGAATTTTGGTATCGGGGAATTCCGGTATATGAGAATTTTGGTATCGGAGAATTATATTATTGGAGAATCTCAACAGAGGAGGCTAATGATTCTGGGAATTCCAGTATTTCAAGTGTGCTCGGATCGGAAACATTGGGATTAAAAAAATGTAAAATTCGAAACAAAGTTACGAACCAGATTCAGTTGACAGAGAGAAAAGAAAAAATAATCATATAAATATGAGAAAAGTTTAACACTGGAAAAAATTTTACGCTGGGTCACGATACGCTCAAGGCCTAAGCTTGGCTCTTATCTTATCTGTGCCTGATGTTTGGCACACAGACCGTGAGAGAGCGGGCACCGTGACTAAATGGTGAATCAGATTTCTCTGTTCGAAAGCTTGACCAGAAATGGCTGAGCTGAGTAGTCAGTTAGCCTTCTAGTTTGAGTCGAGGTTCATTCATGCACATTTTCGATGCAGGTGAGAACTTTTTTATGAAGAATATGAAGAATACAAGTCATATCGGAGTAATAAATGTGAAACAGCGATGCATTTTGAAACATTTGTAGAGTTGGTGGTGAGCAGCTACTTGGGTGAGAATGTGTGGGTGAGAGGAAGCGTGGGTGAGGGAGAGAAGGTGAGAGCGAGAGAGTAGGTGAAAGGGAGTGCGTGAGAGGGAGTGTAGGTGATAGAGGGAGAGTGGGTTAGGGAGAGTGGGTTAGGGAGAGTGGGTTAGGGAGAGTGGGTTAGGGAGAGTGGGTTAGGGAGAGTGGGTTAGGGAGAGTGGGTTAGGGAGAGTGGGTTAGGGAGAGTGGGTTAGGGAGAGTGGGTTAGGGAGAGTGGGTTAGGGAGAGTGGGTTAGGGAGAGTGGGTTAGGGAGAGTGGGTTAGGGAGAGTGGGTTAGGGAGAGTGGGTTAGGGAGAGTGGGTTAGGGAGAGTGGGTTAGGGAGAGTGGGTTAGGGAGAGTGGGTGAGAGCGAGAGTGGGTGGTGAGTCGTAGTTAGGAAGAAGGAGAGAAGCTGCTGTAGTCAGATGTCATCAGAGAAGCTGCTGTAGTCAGATGTCATCAGAGAAGCTGCTGTAGTCAGATGTCATCAGAGAAGCTGTAGTCAGATGTCATCAGAGAAGCTGTAGTCAGATGTCAGCAGAGAAGCTGTAGTCAGATGTCATCAGAGAAGCTGTAGTCAGATGTCAGCAGAGAAGCTGTATAGTCAGATGTCATCAGAGAAGCTGTAGTCAGATGTCATCAGAGAAGCTGTAGTCAGATGTCATCAGAGAAGCTGTATAGTCAGATGTCAGCAGAGAAGCTGTATAGTCAGATGTCAGCAGAGAAGCTGTATAGTCAGATGTCAGCAGAGAAGCTGTATAGTCAGATGTCAGCAGAGAAGCTGTATAGTCAGATGTCAGCAGAGAAGCTGTATAGTCAGATGTCAGCAGAGAAGCTGTATAGTCAGATGTCAGCAGAGAAGCTGTATAGTCAGATGTCAGCAGAGAAGCTGTATAGTCAGATGTCAGCAGAGAAGCTGTAGTCAGATGTCAGCAGAGAAGCTGTATAGTCAGATGTCAGCAGAGAAGCTGTAGTCAGATGTCAGCAGAGAAGCTGTAGTCAGATGTCAGCAGAGAAGCTGTAGTCAGATGTCAGCAGAGAAGCTGTATAGTCAGATGTCAGCAGAGAAGCTGTATAGTCAGATGTCAGCAGAGAAGCTGTATAGTCAGATGTCAGCAGAGAAGCTGTATAGTCAGATGTCAGCAGAGAAGCTGTAGTCAGATGTCAGCAGAGAAGCTGTAGTCAGATGTCAGCAGAGAAGCTGTAGTCAGATGTCAGCAGAGAAGCTGTATAGTCAGATGTCAGCAGAGAAGCTGTAGTCAGATGTCAGCAGAGAAGCTGTATAGTCAGATGTCAGCAGAGAAGCTGTAGTCAGATGTCAGCAGAGAAGCTGTAGTCAGATGTCAGCAGAGAAGCTGTAGTCAGATGTCAGCAGAGAAGCTGTATAGTCAGATGTCAGCAGAGAAGCTGTATAGTCAGATGTCAGCAGAGAAGCTGTATAGTCAGATGTCAGCAGAGAAGCTGTATAGTCAGATGTCAGCAGAGAAGCTGTATAGTCAGATGTCAGCAGAGAAACTGTAGTCAGATGTCAGCAGAGAAGCTGTAGTCAGATGTCAGCAGAGAAGCTGTAGTCAGATGTCAGCAGAGAAGCTGTAGTCAGATGTCAGCAGAGAAGCTGTAGTCAGATGTCAGCAGAGAAGCTGTAGTCAGATGTCAGCAGAGAAGCTGTAGTCAGATGTCAGCAGAGAAGCTGTAGTCAGATGTCAGCAGAGAAGCTGTAGTCAGATGTCAGCAGAGAAGCTGTAGTCAGATGTCAGCAGAGAAGCTGTAGTCAGATGTCAGCAGAGAAGCTGTAGTCAGATGTCAGCAGAGAAGCTGTAGTCAGATGTCAGCAGAGAAGCTGTAGTCAGATGTCAGCAGAGAAGCTGTAGTCAGATGTCAGCAGAGAAGCTGTAGTCAGATGTCAGCAGAGAAGCTGTAGTCAGATGTCAGCAGAGAAGCTGTAGTCAGATGTCAGCAGAGAAGCTGTAGTCAGATGTCAGCAGAGAAGCTGTAGTCAGATGTCAGCAGAGAAGCTGTAGTCAGATGTCAGCAGAGAAACTGTATGCCACAGCGTGTAAAAATGTAGGGGAACCTATCCTCGCCAGTGTGTGGATGATCACAATGGAGCTCCAGACTCACCAATACCGTGCAGCAGTTCGGACTTTTCAACAATTCGATGAGGCTGAGAAGACTGACCACCTTCAGCCATGGCTGGCGCAGAGAAGGAAAGCTGGCTTGGTCCGCTGGTTGCGAAGGTGATCTGGGAGCGCCAGACTCCAAGCGTATTCGAAGCTACAAAAGCCAGGACCAGCTATTCGGCCAGATAATGAGCGACTCTCGAGAGCGCCAGAAAGCAGAGCCCTGGTTCAATAAATAAGCCCCAAAAACTGTCGGAGTCAACCCCGCCCGCTCTGATAAGGAAACACTGAGGCCTCTGCCCGCCGAGCCCCTCTGTTCCACAAGAGCTGAGAGTTACAATCAGAACCCGCGCTGCACAGACTCCGCTTCTCGCCAGAGGGGACACAGTTGAAAGGGCAATAATACATGCTGCATCGGGTTAATTAAGACTCGGCTGGGTTTGAGCAATATTTTCGGAAAAGCTATCGAACTCCCGACAGCGGTTATCGGGGAAGAAAGGGGTTATTGGGACAGAGAGAGAGAGAGGGGAGTTTGGGGAAGCGAGTCTCTTATCAGGGCAAATATTTGTTGGAAAATTTTTGGTGACTTTCGCAGTAACTTCCCTCTCCCGCCGCTGCCCGCCCGCCGATGCGACCGACGCCTTTCAAACGGACAGATGACGGCTAATCGACAGTGGAGATCGGGGCAAGAAACAGGCGGACCAGCGCTGTTGGGGGGGGGGGTCTCTCGATTTTCCCCTGAAATCTGCCGAACCTTCCTTATCTTGCTTTTGAGGGCCCATGGGGAGCTGTGGGATTTGCTTAACTGCTGGCAAATTTCATGCTGAGTTGATAAGAGGCCTGTGATATATTGCTTCACCGCCCCCCCCCCCCGGAAGAGCGGTTCGAATCTGAGTGAGAGGGAGACTTTGAGCAAATAATTCGGCAAATAAGATTGAAATCCCCGAGTTTTGCAGATCCGCGTGCAGTTGCGAGTTCAATTCGATAGGGTTGCGAGCTTGAGGCAAGCCATTCGAGGCCAACATGTTGCATTTTCTCTGCCGCACCAGATGAGATAACAGATTTTAAACTCGTGTTCCCAATGCTCATGCGACCGGGATTCGAATGCGAACAGACTTTGTTGCGAATGTCAGACTTGAAACTTGGTTTAACTTGCTTAAAATTTCCTGCCTAAAATTCCTGCTTAAAATTTCTACGTTAAAAGCTGCTTCTGAATGGAGACTGAGAGGTGGAGACTGAAAGGTAAAGAGTGAGATGTCGAGAGTGAGAGGTGTAGAATGAGAGCTGGAAAGTGAGGGTAGAGAGTAAAAGTTAGAGAGTGAGAGGTGGAGATGAGATTTAGAGAGTGAGAGGTTGAGAGTGAGAGTTAGAGAGTGAGAGGTTGAGAGTGAGAGTTAGAGAGTGAGAGGTTGAGACTGAGAGTTAGAGAGTAAAAGCTGAGAGGTTGAGAGTGAGAGGTGGAGACTGAGAGTTAGAGAGTGAGAGCTGAGAGTTAGAGAGTGAGAGCTGAGAGTTAGAGAGTGAGAGGTGGAGACTGAGAGTTAGAGAGTGAGAGGTGGAGACTGAGAGTTAGAGAGTGAGAGGTGGAGACTGAGAGTTAGAGAGTGAGAGCTGAGAGGTTGAGAGTGAGAGGTGGAGACTGAGAGTTAGAGAGTGAGAGATGAAGACTGAGAGTTAGAGAGTGAGAGGTTGAGACTGAGAGTCGGAGAGTGAGATGTGGAGACTGAGAGTTAGAGAGTGAGAGGTGGAGACTGAGAGTTAGAGAGTGAGAGGTTGAGACTAAGAGTTAGAGAGTGATAGCTGAGAGGTTGAGAGTGAGAGATGAAGACTGAGAGTTAGAGAGTGAGAGATGAAGACTGAGAGTTAGAGAGTGAGATGTGGAGAGTGAGAGTTAGAGAGTGAGAGATGGAGACTGAGAGTTAGAGAGTGAGAGGTGGAGACTGAGAATTAGATAGTGAGAGGTGGAGACTGAGAGTTAGAGAGTGAGAGGTGGAGACTGAGAGTTAGAGAGTGAGAGGTTGAGACTGAGAGTCGGAGAGTGAGATGTGGAGAGTGAGAGTTAGAGAGTGAGAGGTGGAGACTGAGAGTTAGAGAGTGAGAGGTTGAGACTGAGAGTTAGAGAGTGAGAGATGGAGACTGAGAGTTAGAGAGTGAAGGGTTGAGACTGAGAGTTAGAGAGTGAGAGGTGGAGACTGAGAGTTAAAGAGTGAGAGGTGGAGACTGAGAGTTAGAGAGTGAGAGATGGAGACTGAGAGTTAGAGAGTGAGAGGTGGAGACTGAGAGTTAGAGAGTGAGAGGTGGAGACTGAGAGTTAGAGAGTGAGAGGTTGAGACTGAGAGTCGGAGAGTGAGAGGTGGAGACTGAGAGTTAGAGAGTGAGAGGTGGAGACTGAGAGTTAAAGAGTGAGAGGTGGAGACTGAGAGTTAGAGAGTGAGAGGTTGAGACTGAGAGTTAGAGAGTGAGAGGTGGAGACTGAGAGTTAGAGAGTGAGAGGTGGAGACTGAGAGTTAGATAGTTCTATCTTAACTCGTTAGCAAACTAAAAAGTTGGCAAGCTGTAAAGTGTGCAGAGAGAAATGTTTGACAATAGAAAATCTGTCAGCTGTTCATAGCTGCCTGGAAAGCAATTCAGGCCACACCTCAGCCCACAAGCGCAGCATCTGTAATTACAGTCGGGTTTCACCTGCTGCTTTCATTGCTCCTACTGACCGTTTCTCCCCTGAGGACTCGAGTTTCCACTTTGGATGGAATGACAGAATGGAGAAACTGTAATAGAGAAACAGAGGCGGCTCGAGATTCCAGTTTGATAACTTGAGAAGCCGAAGTGGACAAGAGAGTAAAGTTCGGTCATTTGTCTAATCTCTGCGCCCTCCTGCTGAGAAAAATGCTCCGATTCGAGGCCGTCAGACAGTAGGACCGCCTGCGGCGTACGGATACCTGAGTCCTTAGCAGCAGCGGTCCAGCTTTTAAATTATACTCGTATTTGAGCCAATTTGTCTCTTTATTGTTAGCATTGTGCAAAAAGTGGCTCTCAACTCATGGAGTGGCTTTTATCTTGTTCTCAGCGATCATAATTCACGAATCCTACAGCTGTACTGTCAGTAGCTAAGTTTGCTCTTGTCACTGTATTTTGATGGGATAAAAAAGTTGATTTAAAAACCTGTTTTCAAATCATGCCAGTATTTGACACTAATTACCTGTATCTGGCACCCATTGTCTTTATCTGACACTAATTTCCTGTATCTGACACCCATTGTCTATATCTGACACTAATTTCCTATATCTCACACTAACTACCGATCTGACACCCAGTGCTTGTATCTGACGCTTAAATTTAGCATCTGACACTCAGTTTTAGCATTTGACACTCAGTTTTAGCATCTGACACTCAGTTTTAGCATCTGACACTCAGTTTTAGCATTTGACACTCAGTTTTAGCATCTGACACTCAGTTTTAGCATCTGACACTCAATTTTAGCATCTGACACTCAGTTTTAGCATCTGACACTCAGTTTTAGCATCTGACACTCAGTTTTAGCATTTGACACTCAGTTTTAGCATCTGACACTCAGTTTTAGCATTTGACACTCAGTTTTAGCATCTGACACTCAGTTTTAGCATCTGACACTCAATTTTAGCATCTGACACTCAGTTTTAGCATCTGACACTCAATTTTAGCATCTGACACTCAATTTTAGCATCTGACACTCAGTTTTAGCATCTGACACTCAATTTTAGCATCTGACACTCAGTTTTAGCATCTGACACTCAATTTTAGCATTTGACACTCAATTTTAGCATTTGACACTCAATTTTAGCATCTGACACTCAATTTTAGCATCTTACACTTAACGATTTTAGCATCTGACACTCAGTTTTAGCATTTGACACTCAGTTTTAGCATTTGACACTCAATTTTAGCATCTGACACTCAATTTTAGTATCTTACACTTAACGATTTTAGCATCTGACACTCAGTTTTAGCATCTGACACTCAGTTTTAGCATTTGACACTCAATTTTAGCATCTGACACTCAATTTTAGCATCTGACACTCAATTTTAGCATTTGACACTCAATTTTAGCATCTGACACTCAATTTTAGCATCTTACACTTAACGATTTTAGCATCTGACACTCAGTTTAAGCATCTGACACTCAATTTTAGCATTTGACACTCAGTTTTAGCATCTGACACTCAGTTTTAGCATCTGACACTCAGCGATTTTAGCATCTGACACTCAATTTTAGCATTTGACACTCAGTTTTAGCATCTGACACTCAGTTTAAGCATCTGACACTCAATTTTAGCATTTGACACTCAGTTTTAGCATCTGACACTCAGTTTTAGCATCTGACACTCAGCGATTTTAGCATCTGACACTCAATTTTAGCATTTGACACTCAGTTTTAGCATCTGACACTCAGTTTTAGCATCTGACACTCAGCGATTTTAGCATCTGACACTCAGCGATTTTAGCATCTGACACTCAATTTTAGCATTTGACACTCAATTTTAGCATCTGACACTCAATTTTAGCATTTGACACTCAGCGATTTTAGCATTTGACACTCAGCGATTTTAGCATTTGACACTCAGTTTTAGCATCTGACACTCAGCGATTTTAGCATCTGACACTCAATGCCAGCATCTGCACTCAATGCCAGCATCTGACACTCAACGATTTTAGCATCTGACACTCAATGCCAGCATCTGCACTCAATGCCAGCATCTGACACTCAACGATTTTAGCATCTGACACTCAATGCCAGCACCTGACACTCAACGATTTTAGCATCTGACACTCAATGCCAGCATCTGACACTCATTGTTGGTATCAATTTCGCAGGCTCTCAGTCTCAAGCACAAGCGCATACGCATACATACGCTCGCATATGCTTTCATTCACAAATCTATCTAACCCTTGCAAATCGTACAGTTCAGTGTACACTGGTCCGCATGCCTACCAGTACAGGCTGCGTAAAGGCGTACAAGTACACTGCACTCACGCATGCCCACTGGAGCAGTGCGTACACCATTGAGCAAGGAAAATCTGGATGGGGGTGTGTGAGACGCATCGCTCAGTGAGAGCACTGCCTGCCCCATGCTCTCTCATCCACACTTCTCTCTCCTCGGTCGGTAATAAAATGGACGGCTCACAGCAAGAAAGTTTTGAGCGAGCCTGCAATCCAGAGAAGGCCTTTAATTTGCAGAAGAGGCAAATAAAATCATGCCGAATGCCAGGCAGCTGCACATTCTGCACTTCAACGACGTGTACAACATCGAGCCAGCCGGGCACATCGGCGGCGCCGCCAGGTTCGTCACGGCGCTGCGCTCTTTCGCCGAGCTCCAACCTCTGGTGCTCTTCTCCGGCGACGTGTTCAGCCCGTCGACCATCAGCACGGCGACCCGCGGCCAGCATCTGGTCCAGGTGCTCAAAGCCTGCAACATCGACGCCGCGTGTTTCGGCAATCACGACTTCGACTTTGGCGTGGACAATCTGGTGCAGTGCAGCCAGGAGACCGGATTTCCCTGGCTGCTGTCCAACATCATCGACAGGGAGACTGGCAGGCCGCTGGCCGAAGGCCTCGAGACCGTCTGCATCGACCATCGCGCCTCCGGACTGCGGATTGGCATCGTGGGTCTGGTGGAGCTGGAGTGGGTGGACACCCTGTCCACCGTAGACCCGGAGGACATCCGTTTCTTTGATTTCTGCACCCGAGGCGAGCAGCTGGCCGCCAAGCTGAAGTCTGAGCAGTCCTGCGACCTGGTGATCGCACTGACCCACATGCGCTGGCCTAACGATAGGAAGCTGGCCCGGGCGGCTCACCACATCGACATCATTCTGGGTAGGGCTCCGGGGACTGCTTGAGATTTTGTAGGATAGGGCTCTGTAGGTAGGGTTCCCTGGGTTTATCCGATTGGTTCTTCCCACAGATTATCTGGTAGGATCTCCGCTGAGATTATCTGGTAGGATCTCCGCTGAGATTATCTGGTAGGATCTCCCCAGAGATTATCTGGTAGGATTTCCCCTGAGATTATCTTATAGGTTCTCCCCTGAGATTATCTGATAGGTTCTCGCTTGAGATTATCTGGTAGGATCTCCCCAGAGATTATCTGATAGGTTCTCCCCTGAGTTTTTCGGGTGTGGGATCTCATCTGAGATAATCGGGTGGGGCTCTTCCCTAAGATTATCTGGTAGGATCTCCCCTGAGATTATCTGATAGGTTTTCCCCTGAGATTATCTGATAGGTTCTCCCCTGAGTTTTTCGGGTGTGGGATCTCATCTGAGATTATCGGGTGGGGATCTCACCTGAGATTATCGGGTGGGGATCTCATCTGGGATTATCGGGTGGAGATTTCACCTGAGATAATTGGATGGGTTCTCTCGGATTACCTGAGACTATCATGTGGGCTCTCAACTTACAAGATAATAAATAAAACCTCTCTGACACTCGCAAGGCGGTCACGATCACAATTACGGCATCGAGTTTGTAAACAACAGAGCGATCGTGAAGAGCGGCACGGACTTCCGCCAGTTCAGCGTGGTCAGCCTCTCTATCGATAAGTCTTCGCCACTCGAAGTCAAGATACAGACTGTGGACGTTGACAGCTCGAAATACAGCGAAGATCCGGAGGTGGCCAAGGCTGTTGAGGTTAGGATGTTCACTCAATCTAGCCTGGAGATCTATTCTCACTCCATCTGGTCCGGAGGTCTATTCTCACTTCATCTGGTCCGGAGGTCTATTCTCACTCCATCTTGTCTGGAGATCTATTCTCACTTCATCTTGTCTGGAGATCTATTCTTACTTCATCTTGTCTGGAGATCTATTCTCACTTCATCTTGTCTGGAGATCTATTCTCACTTCATCTTGTCTGGAGATCTATTCTCACTCCATCTTGTCTGGAGATCTATTCTCACTCCATCTTTTCTGGAGATCTATTCTCACTTCATATTGTCTGGAGATCTATTCTCACTTCATATTGTCTGGAGATCTATTCTCACTTCATATTGTCTGGAGATCTATTCTCACTTCATATTGTCTGGAGATCTATTCTCACTCCATCTGATCCGGAGGTCTATTCTCACTCCATCTGGTCTAAATTAAATCTATTCTCACTCTATCTGGTCTGGAGATCTATTCTCACTTCATATTGTCTGGAGATCTATTCTAACTTTAGCTGGTCTATGGGAAATCTATTCTCGCTGCATCTTGTCTAGAGATCTATTCTAACTTTAGCTGATCTATAGGAAATCTATTCTCGCTCCATCTGGTCCGGAGATCTTTTCTCAATCCATCCATTTGTCTGGAGAAGATCTGTTCTCACTTTAACTGGTCTATATGAAATCTATTCTCACTCCATCTTGTCTGGAGATCCATTATTGAAGTAAGATGTCGAAATAATCAACCTCTTTTTTCTCAGTTTCTAATCTTTCATTCCATCTCCAGCTAGCATCCAATGTCACCCACCGCTCCCACCGCCACAGAGTCACGTGGAGAACCTGGAGAAGAGCATGCAGCGCGTGCTGGGCCAGGTGGACTGCCCCCTGGAGTGCCGGTTCGAGCACATCCGCACCAAGGAGACCAACATGGGAAACTTCATGTGCGACATCGTGCTCACCGCGCTGCAGGCGGACTTCGTGCTGGTCAACTCCGGCTCGTTCAGGGCCGACTGTGTTGTGCCGGCTGGTGACTTCCGGCTGGGGGATCTCAGCCGCCTGTTCCCCATGTTGGACCCCCTGGTGGTGATCAGCATCGACGGCCGAACCCTGCTGGCCACCCTGGAGAACGGCGTCTCCATGTGGCCCGCGCTGGAGGGCCGATTCCCTCAGGTTGGGTGGAATCCGCCCCTTACTCACATTGAATCCGCCCCTTAATCACATTGAATCCGCCCCTTAATCACATTGAATCCGCCCCTAACTCCCCATGAATCCGCCCCCTAATTCCCGAAGAAACTTTCTCCTCACTCCCATGAATCCGCCCCCTAACTCTCATTAATCCGCCCCCTAACTCCCATGAATCCGCCCCTCAATTCCCATGAATCCGCCCCTCACTCCCCATGAATCCGCCCCTCAGCCCCTCACTCCCCATGAATCCACCCCTCACTCCCCATGAATCCGCCCCTCACTCCCCATGAATCCGCCCCTCACTCCCCATGAATCCACCCCTCACTCCCCATGAATCCGCCCCTCACTCCCCATGAATCCGCCCCTCACTCCCCATGAATCCGCCCCTCACTCCCCATGAATCCGCCCCTCACTCCCCATGAATCCGCCCCTCACTCTCCATGAATCCGCCCCTCACTCATATGAATCCGCCCCTCACTCCCCTCCGCGCAGGTATCCGGCCTGCGCTTCCGCTTCGACGGCACGCGGCCCCCCGGCAGCCGGGTCGACCCATCCAGCGTCCAAATCGGAGACAAGCCGATGGTTGCCGACACGCAGTACCGCATGGCAACCAAATATTACCTGTACTGCGGCAAGGACGGCTACGACATGCTGCCCGGCTGCCAGCTGCTGGTCGACGACGAGGACGGGCCGGTGTGGAGCGTGGCGGTGCAGAACTACTTCACCGCCAGCGGGGTGCTGCGCGGCTGGCTGCAGCTGAAGAACCGGCACCGCTGCCGCCTGCGGCCAATGAACCGTCGACTGTCCTGCGTGGTGGACAGCCGGCCGGAGACGGAGCCGGAAACTGCCGGGCCACCGCCGACCAAGCGGTCCCGGCTGAGAAAAAATCCGCGCGAGAATTGGGCCACTGTGCGCCGGGAGTTCGCGCCCTGCGCCGCGGCAGAATCCAATTCGACTGATGAGGAGCCGGCTTTTGCGGCGCCGCGGCCGAGCGTGGAGGGCCGCATTGTGGAGACCTCCGGGCTGGCGGCCGGGGACGGGGAAACCGGCCGAGGCGATGAAGAGGATCAGCGGGAGGCTGGGGAGTGAGGCCGCCAACTGGGAGCCAAAAAACAGCTCAATTCATCAGCTAAGTAGGAAATTTTCATGTTTATTGCTACTCGAGTCTCGACTCAACTCGGAACAATTTGTGTCCTTGAGCAAGACGCTTAACTCTGCATTGCTTCAGTTCACTCAACTGTAAAATGGGTGCCAGCATTGAGGGTGTGTCTGGCGACCCCCCAGTCACATCTGCTCATAAGGGCAGGTGTAATCAATAATTATATTCCCACTAAAGCGAAAATCGAAGCCAAGGGCCCAAGGCGACATCGGGGCCATTCAAAATAGATCCGCATTATTTTGAAGTGCGTTAAAACGGGTCCTTGGTACTAACCAATTACCAGCAAAATTTGCATGAAGCTAAACAAATATTCTATTTATTAGTTCCTATATATAATTCAAACTCACACGTCAATCCTACTCATTAGTTAAGTAGTATGCTGTAAGTTTTTTATAGTTATATTTGCAAAATCAGCTTCCTTGTGCGACTAATTTTTGTAATTTTTCACTTGAAAGGTGCTTTGTTTGCCTATGTAATCTCTGGGTTCGTGTGGCTTCAGTTGTAGAGTAAGATTACGCTTTTTTTAGATATTAATCAAATTTTAATTAGCTATATAAAATATTTTAGTAGCATTGGAATAAGCTGCACCCTTTTCAAATTTGTTTGTCAAATCACCTTCTGCACTACTCGCTCCCATTATGCTGTGCCCAGATAGAAATTGAAATGCAGTCTGCATACTTTATGCATGCAATTAATGGACACGGCTTTCTATCTTGAAAAATGGAAGCTGGTAAATATGCTGATCAGCCCTTTGCTTGTTTGAATTTGGCCCTTTATCTTGTACTCCAGTCAGTGTCTCTTGTACTCCAGTCAGTGTCTCTACTACTCCAGTCAGTGTCTCTTCTACTCCAGTCAGTGACTCTTCTACTCCAGTCAGTGTCTCTTGTACTCCAGTCAGTGTCTCTTCTACTCCAGTCAGTGTCTCTTCTACTCCAGTCAGTGTCTCTTCTACTCCAGTCAGTGTCTCTTCTACTCCAGTCAGTGTCTCTTGTACTCCAGTCAGTGTCTCTTGTACTCCAGTCAGTGTCTCTTCTACTCCAGTCAGTGTCTCTTCTACTCCAGTCAGTGTCTCTTCTACTCCAGTCAGTGTCTCTTCTACTCCAGTCAGTGTCTCTCTACTCCAGTCAGTGTCTCTTCTACTCCAGTCAGTGTCTCTTCTACTCCAGTCAGTGTCTCTTGTACTCCAGTCAGTGTCTCTTCTACTCCAGTCAGTGTCTCTTCTACTCCAGTCAGTGTCTCTTCTACTCCAGTCAGTGTCTCTTGTACTCCAGTCAGTGTCTCTTCTACTCCAGTCAGTGTCTCTTCTACTCCAGTCAGTGTCTCTTCTACTCCAGTCAGTGTCTCTTCTACTCCAGTCAGTGTCTCTTCTACTCCAGTCAGTGTCTCTTCTACTCCAGTCAGTGTCTCTTCTACTCCAGTCAGTGTCTCTTCTACTCCAGTCAGTGTCTCTTCTACTCCAGTCAGTGTCTCTTCTACTCCAGTCAGTGTCTCTTCTACTCCAGTCAGTGTATCTTGTACTCCAGTCAGTGTCTCTTCTACTCCAGTCAGTGTCTCTTCTACTCCAGTCAGTGTCTCTTCTACTCCAGTCAGTGTCTCTTCTACTCCAGTCAGTGTCTCTTCTACTCCAGTCAGTGTATCTTGTACTCCAGTCAGTGTCTCTTCTACTCCAGTCAGTGTCTCTTCTACTCCAGTCAGTGTCTCTTCTACTCCAGTCAGTGTCTCTTCTACTCCAGTCAGTGTCTCTTCTACTCCAGTCAGTGTCTCTTCTACTCCAGTCAGTGTCTCTTCTACTCCAGTCAGTGTCTCTTCTACTCCAGTCAGTGTATCTTGTACTCCAGTCAGTGTATCTTCTACTCCAGTCAGTGTCTCTTGTACTCCAGTCAGTGTCTCTTCTACTCCAGTCAGTGTCTCTTCTACTCCAGTCAGTGTATCTTCTACTCCAGTCAGTGTATCTTCTACTCCAGTCAGTGTATCTTCTACTCCAGTCAGTGTCTCTTCTACTCCAGTCAGTGACTCTTCTACTCCAGTCAGTGTCTCTACTACTCCAGTCAGTGTCTCTTCTACTCCAGTCAGTGTCTCTTCTACTCCAGTCAGTGTCTCTTCTACTCCAGTCAGTGTCTCTTCTACTCCAGTCAGTGTCTCTCTACTCCAGTCAGTGTCTCTTCTACTCCAGTCAGTGTCTCTTCTACTCCAGTCAGTGTCTCTTCTACTCCAGTCAGTGTCTCTTGTACTCCAGTCAGTGTCTCTTCTACTCCAGTCAGTGTCTCTTCTACTCCAGTCAGTGTCTCTTCTACTCCAGTCAGTGTCTCTTCTACTCCAGTCAGTGACTCTTCTACTCCAGTCAGTGTCTCTTCTACTCCAGTCAGTGTCTCTTCTACTCCAGTCAGTGTCTCTTCTACTCCAGTCAGTGTCTCTTCTACTCCAGTCAGTGTCTCTTCTACTCCAGTCAGTGTCTCTTCTACTCCAGTCAGTGTCTCTTCTACTCCAGTCAGTGTCTCTTGTACTCCAGTCAGTGTCTCTTCTACTCCAGTCAGTGTCTCTTGTACTCCAGTCAGTGTCTCTTGTACTCCAGTCAGTGTCTCTTCTACTCCAGTCAGTGTCTCTTCTACTCCAGTCAGTGTCTCTTCTACTCCAGTCAGTGTCTCTTCTACTCCAGTCAGTGTCTCTTGTACTCCAGTCAGTGTCTCTTCTACTCCAGTCAGTGTCTCTTGTACTCCAGTCAGTGTCTCTTCTACTCCAGTCAGTGTCTCTTCTACTCCAGTCAGTGTCTCTTCTACTCCAGTCAGTGTCTCTTCTACTCCAGTCAGTGTATCTTCTACTCCAGTCAGTGTCTTCTACTCCAGTCAGTGTCTCTTGTACTCCAGTCAGTGTCTCTTCTACTCCAGTCAGTGTCTCTTCTACTCCAGTCAGTGACTCTTCTACTCCAGTCAGTGTCTCTTCTACTCCAGTCAGTGTCTCTTCTACTCCAGTCAGTGTCTCTTCTACTCCAGTCAGTGTCTCTTGTACTCCAGTCAGTGTCTCTTCTACTCCAGTCAGTGTATCTTGTACTCCAGTCAGTGTCTCTTCTACTCCAGTCAGTGTCTCTTGTACTCCAGTCAGTGTCTCTTCTACTCCAGTCAGTGTATCTTCTACTCCAGTCAGTGTATCTTGTACTCCAGTCAGTGTCTCTTCTACTCCAGTCAGTGACTCTTGTACTCCAGTCAGTGTCTCTTGTACTCCAGTCAGTGTATCTTGTACTCCAGTCAGTGTATCTTGTACTCCAGTCAGTGTCTCTTCTACTCCAGTCAGTGTCTCTTCTACTCCAGTCAGTGTCTCTTCTACTCCAGTCAGTGTCTCTTCTACTCCAGTCAGTGTATCTTGTACTCCAGTCAGTGTCTCTTCTACTCCAGTCAGTGTCTCTTCTACTCCAGTCAGTGTCTCTTCTACTCCAGTCAGTGTCTCTTCTACTCCAGTCAGTGTATCTTCTACTCCAGTCAGTGTATCTTCTACTCCAGTCAGTGTCTCTTCTACTCCAGTCAGTGTCTCTTCTACTCCAGTCAGTGTCTCTTCTACTCCAGTCAGTGTCTCTTCTACTCCAGTCAGTGTCTCTTCTACTCCAGTCAGTGTCTCTTCTACTCCAGTCAGTGTCTCTTCTACTCCAGTCAGTGTCTCTTCTACTCCAGTCAGTGTATCTTGTACTCCAGTCAGTGTATCTTCTACTCCAGTCAGTGTCTCTTGTACTCCAGTCAGTGTCTCTTGTACTCCAGTCAGTGTCTCTTCTACTCCAGTCAGTGTCTCTTCTACTCCAGTCAGTGTCTCTTCTACTCCAGTCAGTGTATCTTCTACTCCAGTCAGTGTCTCTTCTACTCCAGTCAGTGTCTCTTCTACTCCAGTCAGTGTCTCTCTACTCCAGTCAGTGTCTCTTCTACTCCAGTCAGTGTCTCTTCTACTCCAGTCAGTGTCTCTTGTACTCCAGTCAGTGTCTCTTCTACTCCAGTCAGTGTCTCTTCTACTCCAGTCAGTGTCTCTTCTACTCCAGTCAGTGTCTCTTCTACTCCAGTCAGTGTCTCTTCTACTCCAGTCAGTGTCTCTTCTACTCCAGTCAGTGTCTCTTCTACTCCAGTCAGTGTCTCTTCTACTCCAGTCAGTGTCTCTTCTACTCCAGTCAGTGTCTCTTCTACTCCAGTCAGTGTATCTTCTACTCCAGTCAGTGTCTCTTCTACTCCAGTCAGTGTCTCTTCTACTCCAGTCAGTGTCTCTTCTACTCCAGTCAGTGTCTCTTCTACTCCAGTCAGTGTCTCTTCTACTCCAGTCAGTGTCTCTTCTACTCCAGTCAGTGTCTCTTCTACTCCAGTCAGTGTCTCTTCTACTCCAGTCAGTGTCTCTTCTACTCCAGTCAGTGTCTCTTGTACTCCAGTCAGTGTCTCTTCTACTCCAGTCAGTGTCTCTTGTACTCCAGTCAGTGTCTCTTGTACTCCAGTCAGTGTCTCTTCTACTCCAGTCAGTGTCTCTTCTACTCCAGTCAGTGTCTCTTCTACTCCAGTCAGTGTATCTTCTACTCCAGTCAGTGTCTCTTCTACTCCAGTCAGTGTACTCTTCTACTCCAGTCAGTGTCTCTTCTACTCCAGTCAGTGTCTCTTCTACTCCAGTCAGTGTCTCTTCTACTCCAGTCAGTGTCTCTTGTACTCCAGTCAGTGTCTCTTCTACTCCAGTCAGTGTCTCTTCTACTCCAGTCAGTGTCTCTTCTACTCCAGTCAGTGTCTCTTCTACTCCAGTCAGTGTCTCTTCTACTCCAGTCAGTGTCTCTTCTACTCCAGTCAGTGTCTCTTCTACTCCAGTCAGTGTATCTTGTACTCCAGTCAGTGTCTCTTCTACTCCAGTCAGTGACTCTTGTACTCCAGTCAGTGTCTCTTCTACTCCAGTCAGTGTATCTTCTACTCCAGTCAGTGTATCTTGTACTCCAGTCAGTGTCTCTTCTACTCCAGTCAGTGACTCTTGTACTCCAGTCAGTGTCTCTTGTACTCCAGTCAGTGTCTCTTGTACTCCAGTCAGTGTCTCTTGTACTCCAGTCAGTGTCTCTTGTACTCCAGTCAGTGTATCTTGTACTCCAGTCAGTGTCTCTTCTACTCCAGTCAGTGTATCTTGTACTCCAGTCAGTGTCTCTTCTACTCCAGTCAGTGACTCTTGTACTCCAGTCAGTGTCTCTTGTACTCCAGTCAGTGTCTCTTGTACTCCAGTCAGTGTATCTTGTACTCCAGTCAGTGTATCTTGTACTCCAGTCAGTGTATCTTGTACTCCAGTCAGTGTATCTTGTACTCCAGTCAGTGTATCTTGTACTCCAGTCAGTGTATCTTGTACTCCAGTCAGTGTATCTTGTACTCCAGTCAGTGTATCTTGTACTCCAGTCAGTGTCTCTTCTACTCCAGTCAGTGTCTCTTCTACTCCAGTCAGTGTATCTTGTACTCCAGTCAGTGTATCTTGTACTCCAGTCAGTGTCTCTTCTACTCCAGTCAGTGTCTCTTCTACTCCAGTCAGTGTCTCTTCTACTCCAGTCAGTGTCTCTTGTACTCCAGTCAGTGTCTCTTCTACTCCAGTCAGTGTCTCTTGTACTCCAGTCAGTGTCTCTTCTACTCCAGTCAGTGTCTCTTCTACTCCAGTCAGTGTCTCTTCTACTCCAGTCAGTGTCTCTTCTACTCCAGTCAGTGTCTCTTCTACTCCAGTCAGTGTCTCTTCTACTCCAGTCAGTGTCTCTTCTACTCCAGTCAGTGTCTCTTCTACTCCAGTCAGTGTCTCTTCTACTCCAGTCAGTGTCTCTTCTACTCCAGTCAGTGTCTCTTCTACTCCAGTCAGTGTCTCTTCTACTCCAGTCAGTGTCTCTTCTACTCCAGTCAGTGTCTCTTCTACTCCAGTCAGTGTCTCTTCTACTCCAGTCAGTGTCTCTTCTACTCCAGTCAGTGTCTCTTCTACTCCAGTCAGTGTCTCTTCTACTCCAGTCAGTGTCTCTTCTACTCCAGTCAGTGTCTCTTCTACTCCAGTCAGTGTCTCTTCTACTCCAGTCAGTGTCTCTTCTACTCCAGTCAGTGTCTCTTCTACTCCAGTCAGTGTCTCTTCTACTCCAGTCAGTGTCTCTTCTACTCCAGTCAGTGTCTCTTCTACTCCAGTCAGTGTCTCTTCTACTCCAGTCAGTGTCTCTTCTACTCCAGTCAGTGTCTCTTCTACTCCAGTCAGTGTCTCTTCTACTCCAGTCAGTGTCTCTTCTACTCCAGTCAGTGTCTCTTCTACTCCAGTCAGTGTCTCTTCTACTCCAGTCAGTGTCTCTTCTACTCCAGTCAGTGTCTCTTCTACTCCAGTCAGTGTCTCTTCTACTCCAGTCAGTGTCTCTTCTACTCCAGTCAGTGTCTCTTCTACTCCAGTCAGTGTCTCTTGTACTCCAGTCAGTGTCTCTTCTACTCCAGTCAGTGTCTCTTCTACTCCAGTCAGTGTCTCTTCTACTCCAGTCAGTGTCTCTTCTACTCCAGTCAGTGTCTCTTCTACTCCAGTCAGTGTCTCTTCTACTCCAGTCAGTGTCTCTTCTACTCCAGTCAGTGTCTCTTCTACTCCAGTCAGTGTCTCTTCTACTCCAGTCAGTGTCTCTTCTACTCCAGTCAGTGTCTCTTCTACTCCAGTCAGTGTCTCTTCTACTCCAGTCAGTGTCTCTTCTACTCCAGTCAGTGTCTCTTCTACTCCAGTCAGTGTCTCTTCTACTCCAGTCAGTGTCTCTTCTACTCCAGTCAGTGTCTCTTCTACTCCAGTCAGTGTCTCTTCTACTCCAGTCAGTGTCTCTTCTACTCCAGTCAGTGTCTCTTCTACTCCAGTCAGTGTCTCTTCTACTCCAGTCAGTGTCTCTTCTACTCCAGTCAGTGTCTCTTCTACTCCAGTCAGTGTCTCTTCTACTCCAGTCAGTGTCTCTTCTACTCCAGTCAGTGTCTCTTCTACTCCAGTCAGTGTCTCTTCTACTCCAGTCAGTGTCTCTTGTACTCCAGTCAGTGTCTCTTCTACTCCAGTCAGTGTCTCTTCTACTCCAGTCAGTGTCTCTTCTACTCCAGTCAGTGTCTCTTCTACTCCAGTCAGTGTCTCTTCTACTCCAGTCAGTGTCTCTTCTACTCCAGTCAGTGTCTCTTCTACTCCAGTCAGTGTCTCTTCTACTCCAGTCAGTGTCTCTTCTACTCCAGTCAGTGTCTCTTCTACTCCAGTCAGTGTCTCTTCTACTCCAGTCAGTGTCTCTTCTACTCCAGTCAGTGTCTCTTCTACTCCAGTCAGTGTCTCTTCTACTCCAGTCAGTGTCTCTTCTACTCCAGTCAGTGTCTCTTCTACTCCAGTCAGTGTCTCTTCTACTCCAGTCAGTGTCTCTTCTACTCCAGTCAGTGTCTCTTCTACTCCAGTCAGTGTCTTTCTACTCCAGTCAGTGTCTCTTCTACTCCAGTCAGTGTCTCTTCTACTCCAGTCAGTGTCTCTTCTACTCCAGTCAGTGTCTCTTCTACTCCAGTCAGTGTCTCTTCTACTCCAGTCAGTGTCTCTTGTACTCCAGTCAGTGTCTCTTCTACTCCAGTCAGTGTCTCTTCTACTCCAGTCAGTGTCTCTTCTACTCCAGTCAGTGTATCTTCTACTCCAGTCAGTGTATCTTGTACTCCAGTCAGTGTCTCTTCTACTCCAGTCAGTGTCTCTTGTACTCCAGTCAGTGTCTCTTGTACTCCAGTCAGTGTCTCTTGTACTCCAGTCAGTGTCTCTTCTACTCCAGTCAGTGTCTCTTGTACTCCAGTCAGTGTCTCTTCTACTCCAGTCAGTGTCTCTTGTACTCCAGTCAGTGTATCTTGTACTCCAGTCAGTGTATCTTGTACTCCAGTCAGTGTCTCTTGTACTCCAGTCAGTGTCTCTTGTACTCCAGTCAGTGTATCTTGTACTCCAGTCAGTGTCTTGTACTCCAGTCAGTGTCTCTTCTACTCCAGTCAGTGTCTCTTCTACTCCAGTCAGTGTCTCTTCTACTCCAGTCAGTGTCTCTTCTACTCCAGTCAGTGTATCTTGTACTCCAGTCAGTGTCTCTTCTACTCCAGTCAGTGTCTCTTCTACTCCAGTCAGTGTCTCTTCTACTCCAGTCAGTGTCTCTTCTACTCCAGTCAGTGTCTCTTCTACTCCAGTCAGTGTATCTTGTACTCCAGTCAGTGCTCTTCTACTCCAGTCAGTGTCTCTTCTACTCCAGTCAGTGTCTCTTCTACTCCAGTCAGTGTCTCTTCTACTCCAGTCAGTGTCTCTTCTACTCCAGTCAGTGTCTCTTCTACTCCAGTCAGTGTCTCTTCTACTCCAGTCAGTGTCTCTTCTACTCCAGTCAGTGTCTCTTCTACTCCAGTCAGTGTATCTTCTACTCCAGTCAGTGTCTCTTCTACTCCAGTCAGTGTCTCTTCTACTCCAGTCAGTGTCTCTTCTACTCCAGTCAGTGTCTCTTCTACTCCAGTCAGTGTCTCTTGTACTCCAGTCAGTGTATCTTCTACTCCAGTCAGTGTATCTTCTACTCCAGTCAGTGTCTCTTCTACTCCAGTCAGTGTCTCTTCTACTCCAGTCAGTGTCTCTTCTACTCCAGTCAGTGTCTCTTCTACTCCAGTCAGTGTCTCTTCTACTCCAGTCAGTGTCTCTTCTACTCCAGTCAGTGTCTCTTCTACTCCAGTCAGTGTCTCTTCTACTCCAGTCAGTGTCTTCTACTCCAGTCAGTGTCTCTTCTACTCCAGTCAGTGTCTCTTCTACTCCAGTCAGTGTCTCTTCTACTCCAGTCAGTGTCTCTTGTACTCCAGTCAGTGTCTCTTCTACTCCAGTCAGTGTCTCTTTACTCCAGTCAGTGTCTCTTCTACTCCAGTCAGTGTCTCTTGTACTCCAGTCAGTGTCTCTTCTACTCCAGTCAGTGTATCTTCTACTCCAGTCAGTGTCTCTTCTACTCCAGTCAGTGTCTCTTCTACTCCAGTCAGTGTCTCTTCTACTCCAGTCAGTGTCTCTTCTACTCCAGTCAGTGTCTCTTCTACTCCAGTCAGTGTCTCTTGTACTCCAGTCAGTGTCTCTTCTACTCCAGTCAGTGTATCTTGTACTCCAGTCAGTGACTCTTCTACTCCAGTCAGTGTCTCTTCTACTCCAGTCAGTGTCTCTTCTACTCCAGTCAGTGTCTCTTCTACTCAGTGTCTCTTCTACTCCAGTCAGTGTATCTTGTACTCCAGTCAGTGTCTCTTCTACTCCAGTCAGTGACTCTTGTACTCCAGTCAGTGTCTTCTACTCCAGTCAGTGTCTCTCTACTCCAGTCAGTGTATCTTGTACTCCAGTCAGTGTCTCTTCTACTCCAGTCAGTGACTCTTGTACTCCAGTCAGTGTCTCTTGTACTCCAGTCAGTGTATCTTGTACTCCAGTCAGTGTATCTTGTACTCCAGTCAGTGTCTTTTTACTCCAGTCAGTGTCTCTTCTACTCCAGTCAGTGTATCTTGTACTCCAGTCAGTGTATCTTCTACTCCAGTCAGTGTCTCTTGTACTCCAGTCAGTGTATCTTGTACTCCAGTCAGTGTATCTTGTACTCCAGTCAGTGTATCTTCTACTCCAGTCAGTGTATCTTGTACTCCAGTCAGTGATCTTTGTACTCCAGTCAGTGTCTCT
>NIVC01004177.1:0-27492 GCA_002269645.1 Macrostomum lignano | reverse complement strand
GGGGGGAGTAGAAGAGTCACTGACTGGAGTAGAAGAGTCACTGACTGGAGTAGAAGAGACACTGACTGGAGTAGAAAGACACTGACTGGAGTAGAAGAGTCACTGACTGGAGTAGAAGAGACACTGACTGGAGTAAGAGTCACTGACTGGAGTAGAAGAGACACTGACTGGAGTAGAAGAGTCACTGACTGGAGTAGAAGAGACACTGACTGGAGTAGAAGAGTCACTGACTGGAGTAGAAGAGTCACTGACTGGAGTAGAAGATCACTGACTGGAGTAGAAGAGACACTGACTGGAGTAGAAGAGACACTGACTGGAGTAGAAGAGACACTGACTGGAGTAGAAGAGACACTGACTGGAGTAGAAGAGACACTGACTGGAGTAGAAGAGACACTGACTGGAGTAGAAGAGACACTGACTGGAGTAGAAGAGACACTGACTGGAGTAGAAGAGTCACTGACTGGAGTAGAAGAGACACTGACTGGAGTAGAAGAGACACTGACTGGAGTAGAAGAGACACTGACTGGAGTAGAAGAGACACTGACTGGAGTAGAAGAGACACTGACTGGAGTAGAAGAGACACTGACTGGAGTAGAAGAGACACTGACTGGAGTAGAAGAGACACTGACTGGAGTAGAAGAGACACTGACTGGAGTAGAAGAGACACTGACTGGAGTACAAGAGACACTGACTGGAGTAGAAGAGACACTGACTGGAGTAGAAGAGACACTGACTGGAGTAGAAGAGACACTGACTGGAGTAGAGAGACACTGACTGGAGTAGAAGAGACACTGACTGGAGTAGAAGAGACACTGACTGGAGTAGAAGAGACACTGACTGGAGTAGAAGAGACACTGACTGGAGTAGAAGAGACACTGACTGGAGTAGAAGAGTCACTGACTGGAGTAGAGAGACACTGACTGGAGTAGAAGAGACACTGACTGGAGTACAAGAGACACTGACTGGAGTAGAAGAGACACTGACTGGAGTAGAAGAGACACTGACTGGAGTAGAAGAGCACTGACTGGAGTAGAAGAGACACTGACTGGAGTAGAAGAGACACTGACTGGAGTAGAAGAGACACTGACTGGAGTAAGAGACACTGACTGGAGAAGAGACACTGACTGGAGTAGAAGAGACACTGACTGGAGTAGAAGAGACACTGACTGGAGTAGAAGAGACACTGACTGGAGTAGAAGAGACACTGACTGGAGTAGAAGAGACACTGACTGGAGTAGAAGAGACACTGACTGGAGTAGAAGAGACACTGACTGGAGTAGAAGAGACACTGACTGGAGTAGAAGAGACACTGACTGGAGTAGAAGAGACACTGACTGGAGTAGAAGAGACACTGACTGGAGTAGAAGAGACACTGACTGGAGTACAAGAGACACTGACTGGAGTAGAAGAGACACTGACTGGAGTACAAGATACACTGACTGGAGTAGAAGAGACACTGACTGGAGTACAAGAGACACTGACTGGAGTAGAAGATACACTGACTGGAGTAGAAGAGACACTGACTGGAGTAGAAGAGACACTGACTGGAGTACAAGAGACACTGACTGGAGTAGAAGAGACACTGACTGGAGTAGAAGAGACACTGACTGGAGTACAAGAGACACTGACTGGAGTAGAAGAGACACTGACTGGAGTACAAGAGACACTGACTGGAGTAGAAGAGACACTGACTGGAGTACAAGAGACACTGACTGGAGTAGAAGATCACTGACTGGAGTACAAGATACACTGACTGGAGTAGAAGAGACACTGACTGGAGTAGAAGAGACACTGACTGGAGTAGAAGAGACACTGACTGGAGTAGAAGACACTGACTGGAGTAGAAGAGACACTGACTGGAGTACAAGAGACACTGACTGGAGTAGAAGAGACACTGACTGGAGTAGAAGAGACACTGACTGGAGTAGAAGAGACACTGACTGGAGTAGAAGAGACACTGACTGGAGTAGAAGAGACACTGACTGGAGTAGAAGAGACACTGACTGGAGTAAAGAGACACTGACTGGAGTAGAAGAGTCACTGACTGGAGTAGAAGAGACACTGACTGGAGTAGAAGAGACACTGACTGGAGTAGAAGAGACACTGACTGGTAGAAGAGACACTGACTGGAGTAGAAGAGACACTGACTGGAGTAGAAGAGACACTGACTGGAGTAGAAGAGACACTGACTGGAGTAGAAGAGACACTGACTGGAGTAGAAGAGACACTGACTGGAGTAGAAGAGACACTGACTGGAGTAGAAGAGACACTGACTGGAGTACAAGAGACACTGACTGGAGTAGAAGAGACACTGACTGGAGTACAAGATACACTGACTGGAGTAGAAGAGACACTGACTGGAGTAGAAGAGACACTGACTGGAGTACAAGATACACTGACTGGAGTAGAAGAGACACTGACTGGAGTAGAAGAGACACTGACTGGAGTACAAGAGACACTGACTGGAGTAGAAGAGACACTGACTGGAGTAGAAGAGACACTGACTGGAGTACAAGAGACACTGACTGGAGTAGAAGAGACACTGACTGGAGTACAAGAGACACTGACTGGAGTAGAAGAGACACTGACTGGAGTACAAGAGACACTGACTGGAGTAGAAGAGTCACTGACTGGAGTACAAGATACACTGACTGGAGTAGAAGAGACACTGACTGGAGTAGAAGAGACACTGACTGGAGTACAAGAGACACTGACTGGAGTACAAGAGACACTGACTGGAGTACAAGAGACACTGACTGGAGTACAGAGACACTGACTGGAGTAGAAGAGACACTGACTGGAGTAGAAGAGACACTGACTGGAGTAGAAGAGACACTGACTGGAGTAGAAGAGACACTGACTGGAGTAGAAGAGACACTGACTGGAGTAGAAGAGACACTGACTGGAGTAGAAGAGACACTGACTGGAGTAGAAGAGACACTGACTGGAGTACAAGAGACACTGACTGGAGTAGAAGAGACACTGACTGGAGTACAAGATACACTGACTGGAGTAGAAGAGACACTGACTGGAGTACAAGAGACACTGACTGGAGTAGAAGAGACACTGACTGGAGTACAAGAGACACTGACTGGAGTAGAAGAGACACTGACTGGAGTACAAGAGACACTGACTGGAGTACAAGAGACACTGACTGGAGTACAAGATACACTGACTGGAGTAGAAGAGACACTGACTGGAGTACAAGAGACACTGACTGGAGTAGAAGAGACACTGACTGGAGTAGAAGACACTGACTGGAGTAGAAGAGACACTGACTGGAGTAGAAGAGACACTGACTGGAGTAGAAGAGTCACTGACTGGAGTACAAGATACACTGACTGGAGTAGAAGAGACACTGACTGGAGTAGAAGAGACACTGACTGGAGTAGAAGAGACACTGACTGGAGTAGAAGAGACACTGACTGGAGTACAAGAGACACTGACTGGAGTAGAAGAGACACTGACTGGAGTAGAAGATACACTGACTGGAGTAGAAGAGACACTGACTGGAGTAGAAGAGACACTGACTGGAGTAGAAGAGACACTGACTGGAGTAGAAGAGACACTGACTGGAGTAGAAGAGACACTGACTGGAGTACAAGAGACACTGACTGGAGTAGAAGAGACACTGACTGGAGTAGAAGAGACACTGACTGGAGTAGAAGAGACACTGACTGGAGTAGAAGAGACACTGACTGGAGTACAAGAGACACTGACTGGAGTAGAAGAGACACTGACTGGAGTAGAAGAGACACTGACTGGAGTAGAAGAGACACTGACTGGAGTAGAAGAGACACTGACTGGAGTAGAAGAGACACTGACTGGAGTACAAGATACACTGACTGGAGTAGAAGAGACACTGACTGGAGTACAAGAGACACTGACTGGAGTAGAAGAGACACTGACTGGAGTACAAGAGACACTGACTGGAGTAGAAGAGACACTGACTGGAGTACAAGAGACACTGACTGGAGTAGAAGAGACACTGACTGGAGTAGAAGAGACACTGACTGGAGTACAAGAGACACTGACTGGAGTAGAAGAGACACTGACTGGAGTACAAGAGACACTGACTGGAGTAGAAGAGACACTGACTGGAGTACAAGAGACACTGACTGGAGTAGAAGAGACACTGACTGGAGTAGAAGAGACACTGACTGGAGTAGAAGAGACACTGACTGGAGTACAAGAGACACTGACTGGAGTAGAAGAGACACTGACTGGAGTACAAGATACACTGACTGGAGTACAAGAGACACTGACTGGAGTACAAGAGACACTGACTGGAGTAGAAGAGACACTGACTGGAGTACAAGAGACACTGACTGGAGTACAAGAGACACTGACTGGAGTAGAAGAGACACTGACTGGAGTAGAAGAGACACTGACTGGAGTAGAAGAGACACTGACTGGAGTAGAAGAGACACTGACTGGAGTAGAAGAGACACTGACTGGAGTAGAAGAGACACTGACTGGAGTACAAGAGACACTGACTGGAGTAGAAGAGACACTGACTGGAGTACAAGAGACACTGACTGGAGTAGAAGAGTCACTGACTGGAGTACAAGAGACACTGACTGGAGTAGAAGAGACACTGACTGGAGTAGAAGAGACACTGACTGGAGTACAAGAGACACTGACTGGAGTACAAGAGACACTGACTGGAGTAGAAGAGACACTGACTGGAGTAGAAGAGACACTGACTGGAGTACAAGAGACACTGACTGGAGTACAAGAGACACTGACTGGAGTACAAGAGACACTGACTGGAGTACAAGATACACTGACTGGAGTACAAGAGACACTGACTGGAGTAGAAGAGACACTGACTGGAGTACAAGAGACACTGACTGGAGTAGAAGAGACACTGACTGGAGTACAAGAGACACTGACTGGAGTACAAGAGACACTGACTGGAGTACAAGATACACTGACTGGAGTACAAGAGACACTGACTGGAGTACAAGACACTGACTGGAGTACAAGAGACACTGACTGGAGTAGAAGAGACACTGACTGGAGTAGAAGAGACACTGACTGGAGTACAAGAGACACTGACTGGAGTAGAAGATACACTGACTGGAGTAGAAGATACACTGACTGGAGTACAAGAGACACTGACTGGAGTACAAGAGACACTGACTGGAGTAGAAGAGACACTGACTGGAGTAGAAGAGACACTGACTGGAGTACAAGATACACTGACTGGAGTAGAAGAGACACTGACTGGAGTACAAGAGACACTGACTGGAGTAGAAGAGACACTGACTGGAGTAGAAGAGACACTGACTGGAGTACAAGAGACACTGACTGGAGTAGAAGAGACACTGACTGGAGTAGAAGAGACACTGACTGGAGTAGAAGAGACACTGACTGGAGTACAAGATACACTGACTGGAGTAGAAGAGACACTGACTGGAGTAGAAGAGACACTGACTGGAGTACAAGAGACACTGACTGGAGTAGAAGAGACACTGACTGGAGTAGAAGAGACACTGACTGGAGTAGAAGAGACACTGACTGGAGTACAAGAGACACTGACTGGAGTAGAAGAGACACTGACTGGAGTACAAGAGACACTGACTGGAGTAGAAGAGACACTGACTGGAGTAGAAGAGACACTGACTGGAGTAGAAGAGACACTGACTGGAGTAGAAGAGACACTGACTGGAGTAGAAGAGACACTGACTGGAGTAGAAGAGACACTGACTGGAGTAGAAGAGACACTGACTGGAGTAGAAGAGACACTGACTGGAGTAGAAGAGACACTGACTGGAGTAGAAGAGACACTGACTGGAGTAGAAGAGACACTGACTGGAGTAGAAGAGACACTGACTGGAGTAGAAGAGACACTGACTGGAGTAGAAGAGACACTGACTGGAGTAGAAGAGACACTGACTGGAGTAGAAGAGACACTGACTGGAGTAGAAGAGACACTGACTGGAGTAGAAGAGACACTGACTGGAGTAGAAGAGACACTGACTGGAGTAGAAGAGACACTGACTGGAGTAGAAGAGACACTGACTGGAGTAGAAGAGACACTGACTGGAGTAGAAGAGACACTGACTGGAGTAGAAGAGACACTGACTGGAGTAGAAGAGACACTGACTGGAGTACAAGAGACACTGACTGGAGTAGAAGAGACACTGACTGGAGTAGAAGAGACACTGACTGGAGTAGAAGAGTCACTGACTGGAGTAGAAGAGACACTGACTGGAGTAGAAGAGACACTGACTGGAGTAGAAGAGACACTGACTGGAGTAGAAGAGACACTGACTGGAGTACAAGAGACACTGACTGGAGTAGAAGAGACACTGACTGGAGTAGAAGAGACACTGACTGGAGTAGAAGAGACACTGACTGGAGTACAAGATACACTGACTGGAGTACAAGAGACACTGACTGGAGTAGAAGAGACACTGACTGGAGTACAAGAGACACTGACTGGAGTAGAAGAGACACTGACTGGAGTACAAGAGACACTGACTGGAGTACAAGAGACACTGACTGGAGTACAAGAGACACTGACTGGAGTAGAAGAGACACTGACTGGAGTAGAAGAGACACTGACTGGAGTAGAAGAGACACTGACTGGAGTACAAGAGACACTGACTGGAGTAGAAGAGACACTGACTGGAGTACAAGAGACACTGACTGGAGTAGAAGAGACACTGACTGGAGTACAAGAGACACTGACTGGAGTAGAAGAGACACTGACTGGAGTACAAGATACACTGACTGGAGTAGAAGAGACACTGACTGGAGTACAAGAGACACTGACTGGAGTAGAAGAGACACTGACTGGAGTACAAGAGACACTGACTGGAGTAGAAGAGACACTGACTGGAGTACAAGAGACACTGACTGGAGTAGAAGAGACACTGACTGGAGTAGAAGAGACACTGACTGGAGTACAAGAGACACTGACTGGAGTAGAAGAGACACTGACTGGAGTACAAGAGACACTGACTGGAGTAGAAGAGACACTGACTGGAGTACAAGAGACACTGACTGGAGTAGAAGAGACACTGACTGGAGTAGAAGAGACACTGACTGGAGTAGAAGAGACACTGACTGGAGTACAAGAGACACTGACTGGAGTAGAAGAGACACTGACTGGAGTACAAGATACACTGACTGGAGTACAAGAGACACTGACTGGAGTACAAGAGACACTGACTGGAGTAGAAGAGACACTGACTGGAGTACAAGAGACACTGACTGGAGTACAAGAGACACTGACTGGAGTAGAAGAGACACTGACTGGAGTAGAAGAGACACTGACTGGAGTACAAGAGACACTGACTGGAGTAGAAGAGACACTGACTGGAGTAGAAGAGACACTGACTGGAGTAGAAGAGACACTGACTGGAGTACAAGATACACTGACTGGAGTAGAAGAGACACTGACTGGAGTACAAGAGACACTGACTGGAGTAGAAGAGACACTGACTGGAGTACAAGATACACTGACTGGAGTAGAAGAGACACTGACTGGAGTAGAAGAGACACTGACTGGAGTACAAGAGACACTGACTGGAGTACAAGAGACACTGACTGGAGTAGAAGAGACACTGACTGGAGTAGAAGAGACACTGACTGGAGTACAAGAGACACTGACTGGAGTACAAGATACACTGACTGGAGTACAAGAGACACTGACTGGAGTACAAGATACACTGACTGGAGTACAAGAGACACTGACTGGAGTAGAAGAGACACTGACTGGAGTACAAGAGACACTGACTGGAGTAGAAGAGACACTGACTGGAGTACAAGAGACACTGACTGGAGTACAAGAGACACTGACTGGAGTACAAGATACACTGACTGGAGTACAAGAGACACTGACTGGAGTACAAGAGACACTGACTGGAGTACAAGAGACACTGACTGGAGTAGAAGAGACACTGACTGGAGTAGAAGAGACACTGACTGGAGTACAAGAGACACTGACTGGAGTACAAGATACACTGACTGGAGTACAAGATACACTGACTGGAGTACAAGAGACACTGACTGGAGTACAAGAGACACTGACTGGAGTAGAAGAGACACTGACTGGAGTAGAAGAGACACTGACTGGAGTACAAGATACACTGACTGGAGTAGAAGAGACACTGACTGGAGTACAAGAGACACTGACTGGAGTAGAAGAGACACTGACTGGAGTAGAGAGACACTGACTGGAGTACAAGAGACACTGACTGGAGTAGAAGAGACACTGACTGGAGTAGAAGAGACACTGACTGGAGTACAAGAGACACTGACTGGAGTACAAGAGACACTGACTGGAGTAGAAGAGACACTGACTGGAGTAGAAGAGACACTGACTGGAGTACAAGAGACACTGACTGGAGTAGAAGAGACACTGACTGGAGTAGAAGAGACACTGACTGGAGTAGAAGAGACACTGACTGGAGTAGAAGAGACACTGACTGGAGTAGAAGAGACACTGACTGGAGTACAAGAGACACTGACTGGAGTAGAAGAGACACTGACTGGAGTAGAAGAGACACTGACTGGAGTAGAAGAGACACTGACTGGAGTAGAAGAGACACTGACTGGAGTAGAAGAGACACTGACTGGAGTAGAAGAGACACTGACTGGAGTAGAAGAGACACTGACTGGAGTAGAAGAGACACTGACTGGAGTAGAAGAGACACTGACTGGAGTAGAAGAGACACTGACTGGAGTAGAAGAGACACTGACTGGAGTAGAAGAGACACTGACTGGAGTAGAAGAGACACTGACTGGAGTAGAAGAGACACTGACTGGAGTAGAAGAGACACTGACTGGAGTAGAAGAGACACTGACTGGAGTAGAAGAGACACTGACTGGAGTAGAAGAGACACTGACTGGAGTAGAAGAGACACTGACTGGAGTAGAAGAGACACTGACTGGAGTAGAAGAGACACTGACTGGAGTAGAAGAGACACTGACTGGAGTAGAAGAGACACTGACTGGAGTAGAAGAGACACTGACTGGAGTAGAAGAGACACTGACTGGAGTAGAAGAGACACTGACTGGAGTAGAAGAGACACTGACTGGAGTAGAAGAGACACTGACTGGAGTAGAAGAGACACTGACTGGAGTAGAAGAGACACTGACTGGAGTAGAAGAGACACTGACTGGAGTAGAAGAGACACTGACTGGAGTAGAAGAGACACTGACTGGAGTACAAGAGACACTGACTGGAGTAGAAGAGACACTGACTGGAGTAGAAGAGACACTGACTGGAGTAGAAGAGACACTGACTGGAGTACAAGAGACACTGACTGGAGTACAAGAGACACTGACTGGAGTACAAGAGACACTGACTGGAGTACAAGAGACACTGACTGGAGTAGAAGAGACACTGACTGGAGTACAAGAGACACTGACTGGAGTAGAAGAGACACTGACTGGAGTACAAGAGACACTGACTGGAGTACAAGAGACACTGACTGGAGTACAAGAGACACTGACTGGAGTAGAAGAGACACTGACTGGAGTAGAAGAGACACTGACTGGAGTAGAAGAGACACTGACTGGAGTACAAGAGACACTGACTGGAGTAGAAGAGACACTGACTGGAGTACAAGAGACACTGACTGGAGTAGAAGAGACACTGACTGGAGTACAAGAGACACTGACTGGAGTAGAAGAGACACTGACTGGAGTACAAGAGACACTGACTGGAGTAGAAGAGACACTGACTGGAGTACAAGAGACACTGACTGGAGTACAAGAGACACTGACTGGAGTAGAAGAGACACTGACTGGAGTAGAAGAGACACTGACTGGAGTACAAGAGACACTGACTGGAGTAGAAGAGACACTGACTGGAGTAGAAGAGACACTGACTGGAGTACAAGAGACACTGACTGGAGTAGAAGAGACACTGACTGGAGTACAAGAGACACTGACTGGAGTAGAAGAGACACTGACTGGAGTACAAGAGACACTGACTGGAGTAGAAGAGACACTGACTGGAGTAGAAGAGACACTGACTGGAGTAGAAGAGACACTGACTGGAGTAGAAGAGACACTGACTGGAGTACAAGAGACACTGACTGGAGTACAAGAGACACTGACTGGAGTACAAGAGACACTGACTGGAGTAGAAGAGACACTGACTGGAGTACAAGAGACACTGACTGGAGTAGAAGAGACACTGACTGGAGTACAAGAGACACTGACTGGAGTACAAGAGACACTGACTGGAGTACAAGAGACACTGACTGGAGTACAAGAGACACTGACTGGAGTACAAGAGACACTGACTGGAGTACAAGAGACACTGACTGGAGTACAAGAGACACTGACTGGAGTACAAGAGACACTGACTGGAGTACAAGAGACACTGACTGGAGTACAAGAGACACTGACTGGAGTACAAGAGACACTGACTGGAGTACAAGAGACACTGACTGGAGTAGAAGAGACACTGACTGGAGTACAAGAGACACTGACTGGAGTAGAAGAGACACTGACTGGAGTAGAAGAGACACTGACTGGAGTACAAGATACACTGACTGGAGTACAAGATACACTGACTGGAGTACAAGATACACTGACTGGAGTACAAGAGACACTGACTGGAGTACAAGATACACTGACTGGAGTACAAGAGACACTGACTGGAGTACAAGATACACTGACTGGAGTACAAGAGACACTGACTGGAGTAGAAGAGACACTGACTGGAGTAGAAGAGACACTGACTGGAGTAGAAGAGACACTGACTGGAGTACAAGAGACACTGACTGGAGTAGAAGAGACACTGACTGGAGTACAAGAGACACTGACTGGAGTAGAAGAGACACTGACTGGAGTACAAGAGACACTGACTGGAGTAGAAGAGACACTGACTGGAGTACAAGAGACACTGACTGGAGTAGAAGAGACACTGACTGGAGTAGAAGACACTGACTGGAGTAGAAGAGACACTGACTGGAGTAGAAGAGACACTGACTGGAGTACAAGAGACACTGACTGGAGTAGAAGAGACACTGACTGGAGTACAAGAGACACTGACTGGAGTAGAAGAGACACTGACTGGAGTAGAAGAGACACTGACTGGAGTAGAAGAGACACTGACTGGAGTAGAAGAGACACTGACTGGAGTAGAAGAGACACTGACTGGAGTAGAAGAGACACTGACTGGAGTACAAGAGACACTGACTGGAGAAGAGACACTGACTGGAGTACAAGAGACACTGACTGGAGTAGAAGAGACACTGACTGGAGTAGAAGAGACACTGACTGGAGTAGAAGAGACACTGACTGGAGTACAAGATACACTGACTGGAGTAGAAGAGACACTGACTGGAGTAGAAGAGACACTGACTGGAGTAGAAGAGACACTGACTGGAGTAGAAGAGACACTGACTGGAGTAGAAGAGACACTGACTGGAGTAGAAGAGACACTGACTGGAGTAGAAGAGACACTGACTGGAGTACAAGAGACACTGACTGGAGTACAAGAGACACTGACTGGAGTAGAAGAGACACTGACTGGAGTACAAGAGACACTGACTGGAGTACAAGAGACACTGACTGGAGTACAAGAGACACTGACTGGAGTACAAGAGTCACTGACTGGAGTACAAGAGACACTGACTGGAGTACAAGAGACACTGACTGGAGTACAAGATACACTGACTGGAGTACAAGAGTCACTGACTGGAGTACAAGAGACACTGACTGGAGTACAAGAGACACTGACTGGAGTACAAGAGACACTGACTGGAGTACAAGAGACACTGACTGGAGTACAAGAGACACTGACTGGAGTACAAGATACACTGACTGGAGTACAAGAGACACTGACTGGAGTACAAGAGACACTGACTGGAGTACAAGAGACACTGACTGGAGTAGAAGAGACACTGACTGGAGTAGAAGAGACACTGACTGGAGTACAAGATACACTGACTGGAGTACAAGATACACTGACTGGAGTACAAGAGACACTGACTGGAGTACAAGAGTCACTGACTGGAGTACAAGATACACTGACTGGAGTACAAGATACACTGACTGGAGTACAAGATACACTGACTGGAGTACAAGATACACTGACTGGAGTACAAGAGACACTGACTGGAGTACAAGATACACTGACTGGAGTACAAGAGACACTGACTGGAGTACAAGAGTCACTGACTGGAGTACAAGATACACTGACTGGAGTACAAGAGTCACTGACTGGAGTACAAGATACACTGACTGGAGTACAAGAGTCACTGACTGGAGTACAAGAGACACTGACTGGAGTACAAGAGACACTGACTGGAGTACAAGAGTCACTGACTGGAGTAGAAGAGACACTGACTGGAGTACAAGAGTCACTGACTGGAGTAGAAGAGTCACTGACTGGAGTACAAGATACACTGACTGGAGTACAAGATACACTGACTGGAGTAGAAGAGACACTGACTGGAGTAGAAGAGACACTGACTGGAGTACAAGATACACTGACTGGAGTACAAGAGACACTGACTGGAGTACAAGATACACTGACTGGAGTACAAGATACACTGACTGGAGTACAAGATACACTGACTGGAGTACAAGAGACTGACTGGAGTACAAGAGACTGAGTACAAGATACACTGACTGGAGTACAAGAGTCACTGACTGGAGTAGAAGAGACACTGACTGGAGTACAAGATACACTGACTGGAGTAGAAGAGACACTGACTGGAGTACAAGATACACTGACTGGAGTACAAGATACACTGACTGGAGTACAAGATACACTGACTGGAGTACAAGAGACACTGACTGGAGTACAAGAGTCACTGACTGGAGTAGAAGAGACACTGACTGGAGTACAAGATACACTGACTGGAGTAGAAGACACTGACTGGAGTAGAAGAGACACTGACTGGAGTAGAAGAGACACTGACTGGAGTAGAAGAGACACTGACTGGAGTAGAAGAGACACTGACTGGAGTACAAGATACACTGACTGGAGTAGAAGAGACACTGACTGGAGTAGAAGAGACACTGACTGGAGTAGAAGAGACACTGACTGGAGTAGAAGATACACTGACTGGAGTACAAGAGACACTGACTGGAGT
The DNA here is from genome assembly GCA_002269645.1 of Macrostomum lignano. Classification (NCBI taxonomy): domain Eukaryota; kingdom Metazoa; phylum Platyhelminthes; family Macrostomidae; genus Macrostomum; species Macrostomum lignano. The sequence goes on along the minus strand of NIVC01004177.1, from coordinate 14,419 downwards.
AGAAGATACACTGACTGGAGTACAAGATACACTGACTGGAGTAGAAGAGACACTGACTGGAGTACAAGAGACACTGACTGGAGTACAAGAGACACTGACTGGAGTACAAGAGACACTGACTGGAGTACAAGATACACTGACTGGAGTAGAAGACACTGACTGGAGTACAAGATACACTGACTGGAGTACAAGAGACACTGACTGGAGTACAAGATACACTGACTGGAGTACAAGAGTCACTGACTGGAGTACAAGAGACACTGACTGGAGTAGAAGAGACACTGACTGGAGTACAAGAGACACTGACTGGAGTAGAAGAGACACTGACTGGAGTACAAGAGACACTGACTGGAGTACAAGATACACTGACTGGAGTAGAAGAGACACTGACTGGAGTAGAAGAGACACTGACTGGAGTACAAGATACACTGACTGGAGTACAAGAGACACTGACTGGAGTACAAGAGACACTGACTGGAGTACAAGATACACTGACTGGAGTACAAGAGACACTGACTGGAGTACAAGATACACTGACTGGAGTACAAGAGACACTGACTGGAGTACAAGATACACTGACTGGAGTAGAAGAGACACTGACTGGAGTACAAGATACACTGACTGGAGTAGAAGAGACACTGACTGGAGTAGAAGAGACACTGACTGGAGTACAAGATACACTGACTGGAGTAGAAGAGACACTGACTGGAGTACAAGAGACACTGACTGGAGTACAAGAGACACTGACTGGAGTACAAGATACACTGACTGGAGTACAAGAGACACTGACTGGAGTAGAAGAGACACTGACTGGAGTACAAGAGACACTGACTGGAGTAGAAGAGACACTGACTGGAGTACAAGAGACACTGACTGGAGTAGAAGAGACACTGACTGGAGTAGAAGAGACACTGACTGGAGTACAAGAGACACTGACTGGAGTAGAAGAGACACTGACTGGAGTACAAGAGACACTGACTGGAGTAGAAGAGACACTGACTGGAGTACAAGAGACACTGACTGGAGTAGAAGAGACACTGACTGGAGTAGAAGAGACACTGACTGGAGTAGAAGAGACACTGACTGGAGTAGAAGAGACACTGACTGGAGTAGAAGAGACACTGACTGGAGTAGAAGAGACACTGACTGGAGTAGAAGAGACACTGACTGGAGTAGAAGAGACACTGACTGGAGTAGAAGAGACACTGACTGGAGTAGAAGAGACACTGACTGGAGTAGAAGAGACACTGACTGGAGTAGAAGAGACACTGACTGGAGTAGAAGAGACACTGACTGGAGTAGAAGAGACACTGACTGGAGTAGAAGAGACACTGACTGGAGTAGAAGAGACACTGACTGGAGTACAAGAGACACTGACTGGAGTAGAAGAGACACTGACTGGAGTAGAAGAGACACTGACTGGAGTAGAAGAGACACTGACTGGAGTAGAAGAGACACTGACTGGAGTAGAAGAGACACTGACTGGAGTAGAAGAGACACTGACTGGAGTAGAAGAGACACTGACTGGAGTAGAAGAGACACTGACTGGAGTAGAAGAGACACTGACTGGAGTAGAAGAGACACTGACTGGAGTAGAAGAGACACTGACTGGAGTAGAAGAGACACTGACTGGAGTAGAAGAGACACTGACTGGAGTAGAAGAGACACTGACTGGAGTAGAAGAGACACTGACTGGAGTAGAAGAGACACTGACTGGAGTAGAAGAGACACTGACTGGAGTACAAGAGACACTGACTGGAGTAGAAGAGACACTGACTGGAGTAGAAGAGACACTGACTGGAGTAGAAGAGACACTGACTGGAGTAGAAGAGACACTGACTGGAGTACAAGAGACACTGACTGGAGTACAAGAGACACTGACTGGAGTACAAGAGACACTGACTGGAGTACAAGAGACACTGACTGGAGTACAAGAGACACTGACTGGAGTAGAAGAGACACTGACTGGAGTAGAAGAGACACTGACTGGAGTAGAAGAGACACTGACTGGAGTAGAAGAGACACTGACTGGAGTACAAGAGACACTGACTGGAGTAGAAGAGACACTGACTGGAGTAGAAGAGACACTGACTGGAGTAGAAGAGACACTGACTGGAGTAGAAGAGACACTGACTGGAGTAGAAGAGACACTGACTGGAGTAGAAGAGACACTGACTGGAGTAGAAGAGACACTGACTGGAGTACAAGAGACACTGACTGGAGTAGAAGAGACACTGACTGGAGTAGAAGAGACACTGACTGGAGTAGAAGAGACACTGACTGGAGTAGAAGAGACACTGACTGGAGTAGAAGAGACACTGACTGGAGTAGAAGAGACACTGACTGGAGTAGAAGAGACACTGACTGGAGTAGAAGAGACACTGACTGGAGTAGAAGAGACACTGACTGGAGTAGAAGAGACACTGACTGGAGTACAAGAGACACTGACTGGAGTACAAGAGACACTGACTGGAGTACAAGAGACACTGACTGGAGTACAAGAGACACTGACTGGAGTACAAGAGACACTGACTGGAGTAGAAGAGACACTGACTGGAGTACAAGAGACACTGACTGGAGTAGAAGAGACACTGACTGGAGTACAAGAGACACTGACTGGAGTACAAGAGACACTGACTGGAGTACAAGAGACACTGACTGGAGTACAAGAGACACTGACTGGAGTACAAGAGACACTGACTGGAGTACAAGAGACACTGACTGGAGTAGAAGAGACACTGACTGGAGTAGAAGAGACACTGACTGGAGTACAAGAGACACTGACTGGAGTACAAGATACACTGACTGGAGTACAAGAGACACTGACTGGAGTACAAGAGACACTGACTGGAGTACAAGAGTCACTGACTGGAGTACAAGAGACACTGACTGGAGTACAAGAGACACTGACTGGAGTACAAGAGACACTGACTGGAGTACAAGAGACACTGACTGGAGTACAAGATACACTGACTGGAGTACAAGATACACTGACTGGAGTACAAGAGACACTGACTGGAGTACAAGAGACACTGACTGGAGTAGAAGAGACACTGACTGGAGTAGAAGAGACACTGACTGGAGTACAAGAGACACTGACTGGAGTACAAGATACACTGACTGGAGTACAAGATACACTGACTGGAGTACAAGAGACACTGACTGGAGTACAAGAGACACTGACTGGAGTACAAGATACACTGACTGGAGTACAAGATACACTGACTGGAGTACAAGATACACTGACTGGAGTAGAAGATACACTGACTGGAGTACAAGATACACTGACTGGAGTACAAGAGACACTGACTGGAGTACAAGAGTCACTGACTGGAGTACAAGATACACTGACTGGAGTACAAGAGACACTGACTGGAGTACAAGACACTGACTGGAGTACAAGAGTCACTGACTGGAGTACAAGATACACTGACTGGAGTACAAGAGTCACTGACTGGAGTACAAGAGACACTGACTGGAGTAGAAGAGACACTGACTGGAGTACAAGAGACACTGACTGGAGTAGAAGAGACACTGACTGGAGTACAAGATACACTGACTGGAGTACAAGAGACACTGACTGGAGTAGAAGAGACACTGACTGGAGTAGAAGAGACACTGACTGGAGTACAAGATACACTGACTGGAGTACAAGAGACACTGACTGGAGTACAAGATACACTGACTGGAGTACAAGATACACTGACTGGAGTACAAGATACACTGACTGGAGTACAAGATACACTGACTGGAGTAGAAGATACACTGACTGGAGTACAAGATACACTGACTGGAGTACAAGAGACACTGACTGGAGTAGAAGAGACACTGACTGGAGTACAAGATACACTGACTGGAGTACAAGAGACACTGACTGGAGTACAAGAGTCACTGACTGGAGTACAAGATACACTGACTGGAGTACAAGAGACACTGACTGGAGTACAAGAGACACTGACTGGAGTACAAGAGACACTGACTGGAGTAGAAGAGACACTGACTGGAGTAGAAGAGACACTGACTGGAGTAGAAGAGACACTGACTGGAGTAGAAGAGACACTGACTGGAGTACAAGAGACACTGACTGGAGTAGAAGAGACACTGACTGGAGTAGAAGAGACACTGACTGGAGTAGAAGAGACACTGACTGGAGTAGAAGAGACACTGACTGGAGTAGAAGAGACACTGACTGGAGTAGAAGAGACACTGACTGGAGTAGAAGAGACACTGACTGGAGTAGAAGAGACACTGACTGGAGTAGAAGAGACACTGACTGGAGTAGAAGAGACACTGACTGGAGTAGAAGAGACACTGACTGGAGTAGAAGAGACACTGACTGGAGTAGAAGAGACACTGACTGGAGTAGAAGAGACACTGACTGGAGTAGAAGAGACACTGACTGGAGTAGAAGAGACACTGACTGGAGTAGAAGAGACACTGACTGGAGTAGAAGAGACACTGACTGGAGTAGAAGAGACACTGACTGGAGTAGAAGAGACACTGACTGGAGTAGAAGAGACACTGACTGGAGTAGAAGAGACACTGACTGGAGTAGAAGAGACACTGACTGGAGTAGAAGAGACACTGACTGGAGTAGAAGAGACACTGACTGGAGTAGAAGAGACACTGACTGGAGTAGAAGAGACACTGACTGGAGTAGAAGAGACACTGACTGGAGTAGAAGAGACACTGACTGGAGTAGAAGAGACACTGACTGGAGTAGAAGAGACACTGACTGGAGTAGAAGAGACACTGACTGGAGTAGAAGAGACACTGACTGGAGTAGAAGAGACACTGACTGGAGTAGAAGAGACACTGACTGGAGTAGAAGAGACACTGACTGGAGTAGAAGAGACACTGACTGGAGTAGAAGAGACACTGACTGGAGTAGAAGAGACACTGACTGGAGTAGAAGAGACACTGACTGGAGTAGAAGAGACACTGACTGGAGTAGAAGAGACACTGACTGGAGTAGAAGAGACACTGACTGGAGTAGAAGAGACACTGACTGGAGTAGAAGAGACACTGACTGGAGTAGAAGAGACACTGACTGGAGTAGAAGAGACACTGACTGGAGTAGAAGAGACACTGACTGGAGTAGAAGAGACACTGACTGGAGTAGAAGAGACACTGACTGGAGTAGAAGAGACACTGACTGGAGTAGAAGAGACACTGACTGGAGTAGAAGAGACACTGACTGGAGTAGAAGAGACACTGACTGGAGTAGAAGAGACACTGACTGGAGTAGAAGAGACACTGACTGGAGTAGAAGAGACACTGACTGGAGTAGAAGAGACACTGACTGGAGTAGAAGAGACACTGACTGGAGTAGAAGAGACACTGACTGGAGTAGAAGAGACACTGACTGGAGTAGAAGAGACACTGACTGGAGTAGAAGAGACACTGACTGGAGTACAAGAGACACTGACTGGAGTACAAGAGACACTGACTGGAGTACAAGAGACACTGACTGGAGTACAAGAGACACTGACTGGAGTACAAGATACACTGACTGGAGTACAAGAGACACTGACTGGAGTACAAGAGACACTGACTGGAGTACAAGAGACACTGACTGGAGTACAAGAGACACTGACTGGAGTACAAGAGACACTGACTGGAGTACAAGAGACACTGACTGGAGTACAAGAGACACTGACTGGAGTAGAAGAGACACTGACTGGAGTAGAAGAGACACTGACTGGAGTAGAAGAGACACTGACTGGAGTAGAAGAGACACTGACTGGAGTAGAAGAGACACTGACTGGAGTAGAAGAGACACTGACTGGAGTAGAAGAGACACTGACTGGAGTAGAAGAGACACTGACTGGAGTAGAAGAGACACTGACTGGAGTAGAAGAGACACTGACTGGAGTAGAAGAGACACTGACTGGAGTAGAAGAGACACTGACTGGAGTAGAAGAGACACTGACTGGAGTAGAAGAGACACTGACTGGAGTAGAAGAGACACTGACTGGAGTAGAAGAGACACTGACTGGAGTAGAAGAGACACTGACTGGAGTAGAAGAGACACTGACTGGAGTAGAAGAGACACTGACTGGAGTAGAAGAGACACTGACTGGAGTAGAAGAGACACTGACTGGAGTAGAAGAGACACTGACTGGAGTAGAAGAGACACTGACTGGAGTAGAAGAGACACTGACTGGAGTAGAAGAGACACTGACTGGAGTAGAAGAGACACTGACTGGAGTAGAAGAGACACTGACTGGAGTAGAAGAGACACTGACTGGAGTAGAAGAGACACTGACTGGAGTAGAAGAGACACTGACTGGAGTAGAAGAGACACTGACTGGAGTAGAAGAGACACTGACTGGAGTAGAAGAGACACTGACTGGAGTAGAAGAGACACTGACTGGAGTAGAAGAGACACTGACTGGAGTAGAAGAGACACTGACTGGAGTAGAAGAGACACTGACTGGAGTAGAAGAGACACTGACTGGAGTAGAAGAGACACTGACTGGAGTAGAAGAGACACTGACTGGAGTAGAAGAGACACTGACTGGAGTAGAAGAGACACTGACTGGAGTAGAAGAGACACTGACTGGAGTAGAAGAGACACTGACTGGAGTAGAAGAGACACTGACTGGAGTAGAAGAGACACTGACTGGAGTAGAAGAGACACTGACTGGAGTAGAAGAGACACTGACTGGAGTAGAAGAGACACTGACTGGAGTAGAAGAGACACTGACTGGAGTAGAAGAGACACTGACTGGAGTAGAAGAGACACTGACTGGAGTAGAAGAGACACTGACTGGAGTAGAAGAGACACTGACTGGAGTAGAAGAGACACTGACTGGAGTAGAAGAGACACTGACTGGAGTAGAAGAGACACTGACTGGAGTAGAAGAGACACTGACTGGAGTAGAAGAGACACTGACTGGAGTAGAAGAGACACTGACTGGAGTAGAAGAGACACTGACTGGAGTAGAAGAGACACTGACTGGAGTAGAAGAGACACTGACTGGAGTAGAAGAGACACTGACTGGAGTAGAAGAGACACTGACTGGAGTAGAAGAGACACTGACTGGAGTAGAAGAGACACTGACTGGAGTAGAAGAGACACTGACTGGAGTAGAAGAGACACTGACTGGAGTAGAAGAGACACTGACTGGAGTAGAAGAGACACTGACTGGAGTAGAAGAGACACTGACTGGAGTAGAAGAGACACTGACTGGAGTAGAAGAGACACTGACTGGAGTAGAAGAGACACTGACTGGAGTAGAAGAGACACTGACTGGAGTAGAAGAGACACTGACTGGAGTAGAAGAGACACTGACTGGAGTAGAAGAGACACTGACTGGAGTAGAAGAGACACTGACTGGAGTAGAAGAGACACTGACTGGAGTAGAAGAGACACTGACTGGAGTAGAAGAGACACTGACTGGAGTAGAAGAGACACTGACTGGAGTAGAAGAGACACTGACTGGAGTAGAAGAGACACTGACTGGAGTAGAAGAGACACTGACTGGAGTAGAAGAGACACTGACTGGAGTAGAAGAGACACTGACTGGAGTAGAAGAGACACTGACTGGAGTAGAAGAGACACTGACTGGAGTAGAAGAGACACTGACTGGAGTAGAAGAGACACTGACTGGAGTAGAAGAGACACTGACTGGAGTAGAAGAGACACTGACTGGAGTAGAAGAGACACTGACTGGAGTAGAAGAGACACTGACTGGAGTAGAAGAGACACTGACTGGAGTACAAGAGACACTGACTGGAGTAGAAGAGACACTGACTGGAGTAGAAGAGACACTGACTGGAGTAGAAGAGACACTGACTGGAGTAGAAGAGACACTGACTGGAGTACAAGAGACACTGACTGGAGTACAAGATACACTGACTGGAGTACAAGAGACACTGACTGGAGTAGAAGAGACACTGACTGGAGTACAAGATACACTGACTGGAGTACAAGATACACTGACTGGAGTACAAGATACACTGACTGGAGTACAAGAGACACTGACTGGAGTACAAGATACACTGACTGGAGTACAAGATACACTGACTGGAGTACAAGATACACTGACTGGAGTACAAGAGACACTGACTGGAGTACAAGAGACACTGACTGGAGTACAAGAGACACTGACTGGAGTACAAGAGACACTGACTGGAGTACAAGAGACACTGACTGGAGTACAAGAGACACTGACTGGAGTACAAGATACACTGACTGGAGTACAAGAGACACTGACTGGAGTACAAGATACACTGACTGGAGTACAAGAGTCACTGACTGGAGTACAAGAGACACTGACTGGAGTACAAGAGACACTGACTGGAGTACAAGAGACACTGACTGGAGTAGAAGAGACACTGACTGGAGTAGAAGAGACACTGACTGGAGTACAAGAGACACTGACTGGAGTAGAAGATACACTGACTGGAGTAGAAGAGACACTGACTGGAGTACAAGAGACACTGACTGGAGTAGAAGAGACACTGACTGGAGTAGAAGAGACACTGACTGGAGTAGAAGAGACACTGACTGGAGTAGAAGAGACACTGACTGGAGTAGAAGAGACACTGACTGGAGTAGAAGAGACACTGACTGGAGTAGAAGAGACACTGACTGGAGTAGAAGAGACACTGACTGGAGTAGAAGAGACACTGACTGGAGTAGAAGAGACACTGACTGGAGTAGAAGAGACACTGACTGGAGTAGAAGAGACACTGACTGGAGTAGAAGAGACACTGACTGGAGTAGAAGAGACACTGACTGGAGTAGAAGAGACACTGACTGGAGTAGAAGAGACACTGACTGGAGTAGAAGAGACACTGACTGGAGTAGAAGAGACACTGACTGGAGTAGAAGAGACACTGACTGGAGTAGAAGAGACACTGACTGGAGTAGAAGAGACACTGACTGGAGTAGAAGAGACACTGACTGGAGTAGAAGAGACACTGACTGGAGTAGAAGAGACACTGACTGGAGTAGAAGAGACACTGACTGGAGTAGAAGAGACACTGACTGGAGTAGAAGAGACACTGACTGGAGTAGAAGAGACACTGACTGGAGTAGAAGAGACACTGACTGGAGTAGAAGAGACACTGACTGGAGTAGAAGAGACACTGACTGGAGTAGAAGAGACACTGACTGGAGTAGAAGAGACACTGACTGGAGTAGAAGAGACACTGACTGGAGTAGAAGAGACACTGACTGGAGTAGAAGAGACACTGACTGGAGTAGAAGAGACACTGACTGGAGTAGAAGAGACACTGACTGGAGTAGAAGAGACACTGACTGGAGTAGAAGAGACACTGACTGGAGTAGAAGAGACACTGACTGGAGTAGAAGAGACACTGACTGGAGTAGAAGAGACACTGACTGGAGTACAAGAGACACTGACTGGAGTAGAAGAGACACTGACTGGAGTAGAAGAGACACTGACTGGAGTAGAAGAGACACTGACTGGAGTAGAAGAGACACTGACTGGAGTAGAAGAGACACTGACTGGAGTAGAAGAGACACTGACTGGAGTAGAAGAGACACTGACTGGAGTAGAAGAGACACTGACTGGAGTAGAAGAGACACTGACTGGAGTAGAAGAGACACTGACTGGAGTACAAGAGACACTGACTGGAGTAGAAGAGACACTGACTGGAGTAGAAGAGACACTGACTGGAGTAGAAGAGACACTGACTGGAGTAGAAGAGACACTGACTGGAGTAGAAGAGACACTGACTGGAGTAGAAGAGACACTGACTGGAGTAGAAGAGACACTGACTGGAGTAGAAGAGACACTGACTGGAGTAGAAGAGACACTGACTGGAGTAGAAGAGACACTGACTGGAGTAGAAGAGACACTGACTGGAGTAGAAGAGACACTGACTGGAGTAGAAGAGACACTGACTGGAGTAGAAGAGACACTGACTGGAGTAGAAGAGACACTGACTGGAGTAGAAGAGACACTGACTGGAGTACAAGAGACACTGACTGGAGTAGAAGAGACACTGACTGGAGTAGAAGAGACACTGACTGGAGTAGAAGAGACACTGACTGGAGTAGAAGAGACACTGACTGGAGTAGAAGAGACACTGACTGGAGTAGAAGATACACTGACTGGAGTAGAAGAGACACTGACTGGAGTACAAGAGACACTGACTGGAGTAGAAGAGACACTGACTGGAGTAGAAGAGACACTGACTGGAGTAGAAGAGACACTGACTGGAGTAGAAGAGACACTGACTGGAGTACAAGAGACACTGACTGGAGTAGAAGAGACACTGACTGGAGTACAAGAGACACTGACTGGAGTAGAAGAGACACTGACTGGAGTAGAAGAGACACTGACTGGAGTAGAAGAGACACTGACTGGAGTAGAAGAGACACTGACTGGAGTAGAAGAGACACTGACTGGAGTAGAAGAGACACTGACTGGAGTAGAAGAGACACTGACTGGAGTAGAAGAGACACTGACTGGAGTAGAAGAGACACTGACTGGAGTAGAAGAGACACTGACTGGAGTAGAAGAGACACTGACTGGAGTAGAAGAGACACTGACTGGAGTAGAAGAGACACTGACTGGAGTAGAAGAGACACTGACTGGAGTAGAAGAGACACTGACTGGAGTAGAAGAGACACTGACTGGAGTAGAAGAGACACTGACTGGAGTAGAAGAGACACTGACTGGAGTACAAGAGACACTGACTGGAGTAGAAGAGACACTGACTGGAGTAGAAGAGACACTGACTGGAGTAGAAGAGACACTGACTGGAGTAGAAGAGACACTGACTGGAGTAGAAGAGACACTGACTGGAGTAGAAGAGACACTGACTGGAGTAGAAGAGACACTGACTGGAGTAGAAGAGACACTGACTGGAGTAGAAGAGACACTGACTGGAGTAGAAGAGACACTGACTGGAGTAGAAGAGACACTGACTGGAGTAGAAGAGACACTGACTGGAGTAGAAGAGACACTGACTGGAGTAGAAGAGACACTGACTGGAGTAGAAGAGACACTGACTGGAGTAGAAGAGACACTGACTGGAGTAGAAGAGACACTGACTGGAGTAGAAGAGACACTGACTGGAGTAGAAGAGACACTGACTGGAGTAGAAGAGACACTGACTGGAGTAGAAGAGACACTGACTGGAGTAGAAGAGACACTGACTGGAGTAGAAGAGACACTGACTGGAGTAGAAGAGACACTGACTGGAGTAGAAGAGACACTGACTGGAGTAGAAGAGACACTGACTGGAGTAGAAGAGACACTGACTGGAGTAGAAGAGACACTGACTGGAGTAGAAGAGACACTGACTGGAGTAGAAGAGACACTGACTGGAGTAGAAGAGACACTGACTGGAGTAGAAGAGACACTGACTGGAGTAGAAGAGACACTGACTGGAGTAGAAGAGACACTGACTGGAGTAGAAGAGACACTGACTGGAGTAGAAGAGACACTGACTGGAGAAGAGACACTGACTGGAGTAGAAGAGACACTGACTGGAGTAGAAGATACACTGACTGGAGTAGAAGAGACACTGACTGGAGTAGAAGAGACACTGACTGGAGTAGAAGAGACACTGACTGGAGTAGAAGAGACACTGACTGGAGTAGAAGAGACACTGACTGGAGTAGAAGAGACACTGACTGGAGTAGAAGAGACACTGACTGGAGTAGAAGAGACACTGACTGGAGTAGAAGAGACACTGACTGGAGTAGAAGAGACACTGACTGGAGTAGAAGAGACACTGACTGGAGTAGAAGAGACACTGACTGGAGTAGAAGAGACACTGACTGGAGTAGAAGAGACACTGACTGGAGTACAAGACACTGACTGGAGTAGAAGAGACACTGACTGGAGTAGAAGAGACACTGACTGGAGTAGAAGAGACACTGACTGGAGTAGAAGAGACACTGACTGGAGTAGAAGAGACACTGACTGGAGTAGAAGAGACACTGACTGGAGTAGAAGAGACACTGACTGGAGTAGAAGAGACACTGACTGGAGTAGAAGAGACACTGACTGGAGTAGAAGAGACACTGACTGGAGTAGAAGAGACACTGACTGGAGTAGAAGAGACACTGACTGGAGTAGAAGAGACACTGACTGGAGTAGAAGAGACACTGACTGGAGTAGAAGAGACACTGACTGGAGTACAAGAGACACTGACTGGAGTAGAAGAGACACTGACTGGAGTAGAAGAGACACTGACTGGAGTAGAAGAGACACTGACTGGAGTAGAAGAGACACTGACTGGAGTAGAAGAGACACTGACTGGAGTAGAAGAGACACTGACTGGAGTAGAAGAGACACTGACTGGAGTAGAAGAGACACTGACTGGAGTACAAGAGACACTGACTGGAGTAGAAGAGACACTGACTGGAGTAGAAGAGACACTGACTGGAGTAGAAGAGACACTGACTGGAGTAGAAGAGCACTGACTGGAGTACAAGAGACACTGACTGGAGTAGAAGAGACACTGACTGGAGTAGAAGAGACACTGACTGGAGTAGAAGAGACACTGACTGGAGTACAAGATAAAGGGCAAATTCAAACAAGCAAGGGTGATCAGCATATTTACCAGCTTCCATTTTTCAAGATAGAAAGCCGTGTCCATTAATTGCATGCATAAAGTATGCAGACTGGCATTTCATTTCTATCTGGGCACAGCATAATGGGAGCGAGTAGTGCAGAAGGTGATTTGACAAACCAATTTGAAAAGGGTGCAGCTTATTCCAATGCTACTAAAATATTTTTTATAGCTAATTAAAATTTGATTAATATCTAAAAAAAGCGTAATCTTACTCTACAACTGAAGCCACACGAACCAGAGATTACATAGGCAACAAAGCACCTTTCAAGTGAAAAATTACAATAAATAGTCGCACAAGGAAGCTGATTTGCAAATATAACTATAAAAAACTTACAGCATACTACTTAACTAATGAGTAGGATTGACGTGTGAGTTTGAATTATATATAGGAACTAATAATAGAATATTTGTTTAGCTTCATGCAAATTTTGCTGGTAATTGGTTAGTACCAAGGACCCGTTTTGAACGCACTTCAAAATAATGCGGATCTATTTTGAATGGCCCCGATGTCGCCTTGGGCCCTTGGCCTTCGATTTTCGCTTTAGTGGGAATATAATTATTGATTACACCTGCCCTTATGAGCAGATGTGACTGGGGGTCGCCAGACACACCCTCAATGCTGGCACCCATTTTACAGTTGAGCGTGAACTGAAGCAATGCAGAGTTAAGCGTCTTGCTCAAGGACACAAATTTGTTCCGAGTTGATCGAGACTCGATTGCAATAAACATGAAAATTTCCTACTTTAGCTGATGAATTGAGCTGTTTTTGGCTCCAGTTGGCGGCCTCACTCCCCAGCCTCCCGCTGATCCTCTTCATCGCCTCGGCCGGTTTCCCCGTCCCCGGCCGCCAGCCCGGAGGTCTCCACAATGCGGCCCTCCCACGCTCGGCCGCGGCGCCGCAAAAGCCGGCTCCTCATCAGTCGAATTGGATTCTGCCGCGGCGCAGGGCGCGAACTCCCGGCGCACAGTGGCCAATTCTCGCGCGGATTTTTTCTCAGCCGGGACCGCTTGGTCGGCGGTGGCCGCGGCAGTTTCCGGCTCCGTCTCCGGCCGGCTGTCCACCACGCAGGACAGTCGACGGTTCATTGGCCGCAGGCGGCCAGCGGTGCGGTTCTTCAGCTGCAGCCAGCCGCGCAGCACCCCGCTGGCGGTGAAGTAGTTCTGCACCGCCACGCTCCACACCAGGCCCGTCCTCGTCGTCGACCAGCAGCTGGCAGCCGGGCAGCATGTCGTAGCCGTCCTTGCCGCAGTACAGGTAATATTTGGTTGCCATGCGGTACTGCGTGTCGGCAACCATCGGCTTGTCTCCGATTTGGACGCTGGATGGGTCGACCCGGCTGCCGGGGGGCCGCGTGCCGTCGAAGCGGAAGCGCAGGCCGGATACCTGCGCGGAGGGGAGTGAGGGGCGGATTCATGATGAGTGAGGGGCGGATTCATGGAGAGTGAGGGCGGATTCATGGGGAGTGAGGGGCGGATTCATGGGGAGTGAGGGGCGGATTCATGGGGAGTGAGGGGCGGATTCATGGGGAGTGAGGGGCGGATTCATGGGAGTGAGGGGTGGATTCATGGGGAGTGAGCGGGCGGATTCATGGGAGTGAGGGCGGATTCATGGGGAGTGAGGGGTGGATTCATGGGGAGTGAGGGGCTGAGGGGCGATTCATGGGGAGTGAGGGCGGATTCATGGGAATTGAGGGGCGGATTCATGGGCAGTTTAGGGGGCGGATTAATGAGAGTTAGGGGGCGGATTCATGGGAGTGAGGAGAAAGTTTCTTCGGGAATTAGGGGGCGGATTCATGGGGAGGTTAGGGGCGGATTCAATGTGATTAAGGGGCGGATTCAATGGTGATTAAGG
>NIVC01004176.1:15000-56619 GCA_002269645.1 Macrostomum lignano | reverse complement strand
AGCTTGAGGAGGTACTGAAGTAAATTAGGCGCATGGTCAAAAAGACATTAACACGCGAAGAAATAATGATAATGTTGTCGTTGCCAGAAAGATATCTTTATAGACTTTAAGATTTTGATGGCTCCATCAGTCTAATCGATTGCAATAAAATTTATCTTGTACTTGCTGACATCTGCTCAGTCATCTTGGAATGAAAATATACTCTCAATGTCTCAATTTTGTGACAAACTCACTGACTTGTTTCAACGCTGAAATTTGATTGAATTGGCTCTCGAGGTTCAAGGAAGTCACTCGATATTTCCTGCTTGGCGGTCAGAAGGTTGCAGACGCTGTCCATCACCCGTCTGTCAGTAGTCACCGTCTGTCAGTAGTCACCCGTCTGTCAGTAGTCACCCGTCTGTCAGTAGTCACCCGTCTGTCAGTAGTCACCCGTCTGTCAGTAGTCACCCGTTCGGAGCCCCCTTCTTTTATGTCCATCTGCCTCTTGACATCTTTGAGGGCAACTCTCAATTTTACAGTAGATTATCCTGTATAAAAAATTCCCTAAAATTCGACTCCAGCATACGTGTACAAGCCACGCCCGCTACATTTTCTTCTCGTGTGAACTCGAAAATTGAATCAGCTGTTACAACATGGATTTAGTCAGCTTGTAGAGTCGTGATAAAATCATGCAGCTCTCGGTAAAACCCTGGGCTATACTGCCTGGCGAAGGAAGCTCCTGATATCTCCACAGCTCTAGTCAGAGAGAGTGAAATTAGTGGTCGAAAAAGCAAAAATTAAGTATAAATTACAATTAATAACAATTTTTTGTTCTATAAAATTCAAAGCTAACCGCATTCAAATAGTCGATGAGAACTGGGAGTCTTAATTTTAATTGTTTGTTAATTTAGCCCAAGCGTATGTTCACAAAAAATTTCTACAGTTACACCGGGTTGTAGCCTAGTGAGGGGTTTTAGTCTAGTTTTTGGAGCGTTGGACTCACGACTGAAAGGTCGGGGTTCGATTCTCGACCACACTCGGAACAATTTGTGTCCTTGAGCAAGACGCTGAACTCTGCATTGCTTCAGTTCACCCAGCTGTAAAATGGGCACCAGAACTCGCTGGGTAGTTTAGGGTGTGTGTGGCGACCCCCAGTTCCTGGACTGAACAGCCGTAAGCAGCCTTCAGCTGCGGCTGAGCTGTCGGTTGCACATCTGCTCATTAGGGCAGGTGTAACCAATTATTATTATTATTATTATTGCATCGTGGAATGCGTGAACTGTCTGAAGAGCGTGTACTTAAAGGCTGGCATAGCGTCTCATATTAAAAAGGGTTCAACAAAATATTGTCAACCATGAACTCCCAAGTGAGAACAATAGCGGTGCATTTTACGTTGAAATCAGTCGTTATCAGTTGCGTGTCAGAGTGACAGAGCCAATCGTGTTATCTTATCACCTTGTCACCTTGAGCTGAGCTGAGCGACAGTCAATGATTTCTTAAATGTCATTGACCTTCGAGAACCTCGGGTTGACAACAGCAAATGGCCTGTGAATATGTCGGTTTAACTCACTGAATCGATTTCGTAAACATTGACTGACTAGAAAAAATACGAGAAAAATTATCAACTATTTTCGTTTATCAAAGGTAGCTGAAAAGCTGATCCCTGTGGGTTTTAAAAAATGTAACAAAAAACGTTTTTAAAAAGATTTACCAACGATTTCCTTCTTTTGATGCTCCTCGATTTCACTTCTTGCAATAATGCGAGCTCGTGCATGAAGCAGAAACAAATTGAGTTTTGAGAGCACAGTCAATAATTCTCATCGATCAATATACTCTGCTGCGATCAATCTAGTCTTAAAGGCTTTTATCGAAAATCCATGAGTTTAAATTTTAATTGCTCTGAAATTCCTTGTGCAGATCGAGCTTGCACGACGGAAGAAATTGAAACCAAACGTTGCCAATCGATTGCACTGATTAAGGCCTCACGCTTTATTGGTTGCCGAGGGCATGGGCGTGGCTTCCCGATTTGATACTTAAGTCATAAGAAAAATCCTGCTAAGTATCCGCCCTTCGTAGCAGAGACAGTAAGTATGACTTCACTGACAGCAGCTGCAATTGCTTATACTCTAGTTCTTGACTTGCATCTCAAACTGTCACGTACCTTCCCGGACAGCAACTGTGCATCCCAAGCGGAATAATTAATTTAGCCGTATTAGAGAGCACACAGTTCTACTGCGACACACCTGGAGCGAAGCTCACAGAATCCATCTTTCTACGCAATCTGGCACCGCACTACGCTGCTAAACTCATCAATGCGAAATGGACCAGTCGCAATCTCCGCCTCGGTCTGCTCCATCTTGATCCGTGCTACCTGGACCGTCGTCTGGTGGACATGCTGAAGCGGATTAGGCCGGCATGGACACACCCGACCGCTGATGCGGCTGCCGGATTCTGCGACCAGGTAGTGTCCAGCCTCGGAGAAAAGTTCTACTTCGTTCATGCCGTCGTGTCGGGCTGGCGTAGCAGCGAGACGCAGCTGGTGTCCCGTCAGCTGTCTCTCTACTCCATGCCGCAGGTCGGAAACGAGTGCAGCAGCGATGCTCTATCGGACAAGACGCTCTACCCAACGTGTTCCGTCAAGTAGCTCCCGACAGCTACCAGGCCAAGGCAGTCGTACACCTCGTGCAGTACTTCAACTGGACCATGGTAGGAATCGTGCACAGAGACGATGTGTACGATAGAGGACTGCTCCAGAACACGCGTCTACTGCTTCAGCAAAGTAGCAAATTCGGTCAGACAGTGTGCGTGGCTTTCACTTTACCTATCAACATGTTTTTGACAAAGGAGGATGTTGACACCCAGATGAGTCAGTACCCCCACCTGCGTGGCTTTCTTGTATTTGATACCTTTAGTAGCATTCCAGAATTCTTACTCCAAGCGATAAGTAGCAGAAAAGGAGTTATCATCACAACGGATGCGAATTCCGTTGCCTACAAACATTTCACCACGGGTGCCATCTATACCTCGTTTACAAAGTTCGCCACGCCCGACCTCATCCAGTTCTACCACTCACTGAACGGATCTGAGGTCCTCGGCTATCCGTTCGGCGAACAACTGCTCCGACTTCTGTTCAACTGCACATTGGATAGCGCTGCATCGTGCTGCTCTGACGGCAGTTGTAGAGTCGGCTCAAAGTCGAGTCTATCAATCGACTCTGAGGTGGCTCCTGTCGCAAGACTTCTGGACTCAATCAACATTCTGGTCTCGTGTATCGAGCGTGTCGCTCTGATCGATTGCGCGACAAAGTGGCCGAATGTTACGGCTGTGAGTGCATGTGTCACAGGTCCGAAGGTGATGAAGCTGCTTGCGAACTCCAGCTTCCCTTTCATGCGAACCGGAAACGTGAGCTTCGACTCGAGCGGTGACGGATCGCCGGCCTACGAGATTCGTCAGGAGCAGCCGGACGGTCAGTTGGTGAAGGTCGGAACGTGGATGGAGTCAGCCGGTCTTACGTTGAGCGACCTCACACCTATTCGATGGTGGCAGAACTCGAGCTCCGATCAGCATGCAGCTCAGTCGGAACTGCCAAAGTCATTCTGCAGTGCTCCGTGCAGTGCTGGCGAAATCAAGTTGGAGACAGATGCTTGCTGCTTTACGTGCAAGCCGTGCTTCAAGCAGGAGATCGTGTCGGATGATGGCAAGTCGTGTCTGTCGTGTTCGGAGTTTCACTGGCCCAGTCAAGACCGGCTGAGCTGCGAGTCGATACCGGTGTACGCGTGGAGAGACGGACTGCAGTTTCCTGTGCTGCTGGCATGTCTCGCTCTACTCTCGATCTTCCTGGTCGTCGTGCTCGCTCTGTTCATCAACCGTCGACACCACAAGCTCATCAAGGCCTCGTCGATACACTTGTCCGTCACGTGCATGTGTGGGAACCTCCTCGGTCTAGCGTGTCTCGGTCTGTTCGCTGTAGACAGCTCGCACGTAATGTGCAATGCTTTGAACTGCGCATTCCAGCTCAGCCTGACTGCTTGCTACGCGAGTCAGTTGGTGAAGACCCTTCGCGTCCATCTGATCTTCTCTGCATCCAGAGTGGGTCGTCCGGTACCTTGGCTCGCGCGACAGAAGCCGATGCTGATGATGCTGGCCGCAGTCATTTTCGGAATGGTGAGGAAATTCTGTAGGACAAATTCAGGACATGCTGTAGGACAAATGCAGGACATGCTTTAAAGATTAATGCAGGATATTCTGTAGGACAAATGCAGGACATGCTGTAGGACAAATGCATGACATGCTCTAAAGATTAATGCAGGACATGCTGTAGGACAAATTCAGGACATGCTGTAGGACAAACGCAGGACATGCTGTAGGACAAATGTGTAGCTACGAGCATATGACACGCACCAGCAAATGAGATTAGAACCCATCCATGCGGTGCATTGCAGTGCCTGCTGCTTAGCGGAGTGACCGTGTTCCGACCACTGAGCTCGGAGCTCAAGCAGCTTGTGACCGATCCTTCGGTCCGACCAGTCGTGGAGAAGAACTGCGTGATCGCGACCACGGCATTCTGGACTCCGCTGTGCTGCAACCTGCTGATCCTGACTGTCACGTGCGGCCTGTCGCTGAAGACCCGATCGCTTCCGGACAACTTTCACGACACCAAGTGCATCCTGGCTTGCGGAGTGTCCGGCCTCTTCTTGTGGTCGGCGTTCGTTCCGTCCGCTCTTTCGGCCAGCTCTCTGACTACCGCAATGTTGCTGCTTGCGTTCTCGTCCAGCCTCACGCACGCGCTGCTGCTGTCGATCCTGTTCGCTCCGAAGCTGTACGCAGTGTACGCGAGGCCCGAGGCAGAGAACAACATCCAGTTCTACACCAATAACCCTGCTACTACCGTTATGGCATCAAGGTCTTAGTGACTCTTTAGTGACTAGGGACCTTTGACTCATTGCAACTACGCTCGTACATGTATAGTTTTTGAGCATTGATTTTGTTTTGTATGCACAATAGCGTGTTTTTAGTTTAATCGATTTTTTTGGATTCTGAAGTGTATGCTGTTTAGTTAAACGCCCCTAATTGTGATATTTTATCCAGCATGCAAAGTTATTCTGAGTTGTTCAAAGTTGTTTAACCGACGCTGCACTTTAGCCTTGTGTAATTTTTAAACCTGCACACAAAGTCACAGTTTTTATGATTTAGTTTAAAGAGTTTTGTCGGCTACACTTTTTTTAATATTACTAGGAAGCTTAAAAACCTAATAATTGTCATAGCATGGCGACGCCTTTGCTCCTGAACAAATTTATCAGAGCTGGACAGATCCGCTTTAATTGCAATACCTGCACCGCGACTTGGAAGAGCGGAAGACTGTAAGATGGAAGACTGGAAGATGGAAGACTGGAAGACCAGAAGGAAGATCAAAAGACTGGAGAACCGTACGACTGGAAGAACGGGAGACTGGAAGACCAGAAGGAAGATCAAAAGACTGGAGAACCGTACGACTGGAAGAACGGGAGACTGGAAGACCAGAAAAAAGATCAAAAGACTGGAGAACCGTACGACTGGAAGAATCGATGACAGGAAGACCGGGTGACTAGCCTGGAAGACCTGATTGCAGGAAGACTGGGAGACGGGGAGACTGGAAGGCTGGAAGACTGGGAGACCGGAAGACTTGAAGGCTGGAAGACTGGGAAACTAAAAGTCTGGAAGACTGGAAGGTCGGAAGACCCGAATTCCTGGCTGCGCCGCTGGTTTCAAAGAATGCTGCAAGTAAAAGCTTTATAATTTTTTCTTTATTTATATAAATATGATTATAAAGTTTACGAGCGTAAAATCATTTTCTTTACATTAGTGCATGATAGCTGACAGCCAACAGCAGAAAGCATGCCAGAGGTTGAAAATGAGTATGTTGGATTTACTCAAGCAGAACACAACAGGTCACGGAGTCAGTTAACAGTCTGCTCAGATTCATACAGGCATTCAAGCAAATGTTTGTCGATTCACCTTGCTGACTTATCTCGCCTGCGGCACAATCAGGGTCACAGAATATACCCAGAATGGCGAATCTTGTGAGAAAATTTCTTGCACAAGAATGATATTCTATACTTGCTACTCTTGTTGTGAAAAAAGACTAAGTAGGCTGAATGGCACTTTACCAATTCTTTGCCATTTATTGCGGGTTTGTCCCACAGAATATAGGAACGCATCGGACAACTGTTCTATTTTTAGAAACTACCTTAAGGCTGGCCCTGGCTTCTGCTGCCTCTGCGCTCTAAGTTAGTGCCATAGACAGCATGCCTTGGGTATTCTAGCACGAGCTTGTGGCATGAAAGCATGCAGGTCAAATGCATTTTTGATCGCGCTAGACTGCATTTGTTGTATTGCATTCTTAATGGCACAAGCTAGTGCTGCTGAAGCTAGGTTTGGCTACAAAAGTGCTAATACCGAAGGCATATCTGGGGCCGATTTCACAAAGAAACTACAAGTGACAAGTGACAAGTCGACAAATGACAAGTGACAAGTGACAAGTGTCAACGATTTTGGTTTCATAAACATGGGTCCTTGCTCGTGTTAAAAATAACTCAATTTTATGTCTATGGTTGAGATACCATATGAAATCGATCCAGCCTTTAGACCACAGACCACAATTTTAGGATCTGAGTTTTAGACAGACTTGCTTTCAAGACGGCCTCTGCGTTCTTTTCGGGCTTGAATACACAGCTTTAATAAAGCTACAAGTGTCACAGCGACTTGTCAAAAACACAAGACAAGAGGAAGTATTTTCTCACAGAAGCATCCAGCTTAGTGCATGTCTATGGACGAAACCCCCGAAGGAGCGCTTGTAATTTGTCAAATTTCGCTTGTCACTTGTCACTTGTAACTTGTCGATTCGTCAAGTTGCAGCTTGTTTTTATGAAACGCATTATTTTGAGGAATTGTCACTTGTCACTTGTAATTTGTCCGACAAGTGCTTTATGAAATAGGCCCCTGCTAGAGTTTGAATACGCAGCTTATTGTGATACTGTTTTGCATGACTACGTCTGCTTCGAGGCTTCAGTGTGCGCTGCGTACGGATGCCTCAACTACGCCGACAAGTGTCCGCCGGGCACTAGATTTCACCGGTTTGCAGCAGCCAGAGAGCATCCAAGGCTGCAGTGAGCCAAGAAGCTCCAGATCCAGTCCACCATTCAGAGCAACACTTGACTCAGATCTCACAGACACAGGTGATGAGCTCTTTGCTACATCGGATGACTTAGATCACGAGAAGTACGCATATGTCGGCGGTTGGTTGCTGTTCCGCTTCTTTGAAACCGAGTGCAAGTGTGAGGTGTGCCAGCAAGAACTGAAGGGAGCAATTTGATCGGACACGCTTCCTGCGACTGAAGTGCAAGTGCAATGACAGCTTAGTCATTCCAAGCCGAGCAGTTATCATGATGTGTTCCTTACTACCAAGACCCTCTCAGTAATCAAGGAACAATTACTTCTAGCTACTTTGCTAGGCAACCCAGTTATCAAATGAAGGTATATGTTACCTTGAGTCCGGTTTGAGAGATCTCCTTGTAGTTCTCGTCCAATGAGTTGTTCTCGCAATCTGTTGCGTTCCTTTCCTTCAGGAAGTGTAGACGTCTAGAATCGGTCGATCTGGTCCTGTATCTTCTTTTACTTCCGATGAATTTGTTTCCGGCCGGTATCTGCAGTCAGGACCAATCAGAGGCCTCGTGCCAACAATGGGTACCCTGCGCCGATCTGCGGTTTCACTTAAGCCTTCTCCTTCTAGTAGTGCCTCAATGTACTCTAGGTATTGCTCCGGTAATCTCTAATAGATCCTCTAAGATTTAAATCCTCTAAATCTTAATCTAGATCCTCTAAATCTAAGATCTAGATCCTCTAATAGATCCTTAAGTCTCAACAGACTCTAACACTATCACAATGGTGAGTCGACTCAAACCACGGGCGCAAATGAGCAAGGCTTACCGCAACAACTCGACCGAGTCTCGATTGACTTGGTGATCAGGAAGTCCTCCTAAGGCTCCTCTTCGGAGCTTCTCCTATCGTCAGGAGTTGGCTCCGGGTCCGCTTCGGACCACTTGTATTTATAGGCAAATGGACCTCTCTCGTCCATCACCTTTTTCGTAAATGTCAAAGGGTCACGCTTTGGTTGCTGTCAAGCATGACAGGGTAGAAAGTTAAGCAACTAGTCGAGTGTAAGCGCGCATGATTGTTACCGTAGCTGAGCTATTTTTAGATACCTTTGATTGGTTCATCCGGGTGCAAGCCGAATGATGAATCGTAGGTGGGGTTTGAACTGACAAATATAGGTCACACGTGATTGGTTGGTTGCTAAAAATAATATGTCTGATTTTTCGCTCTTCTGATTGGTTGATTAAAATATATATGTGATTCAACGCTTATTCTTATACATGCTACTTGTCTTACTACTAGTAAGTAGTACGTTAACAATTTTATCACTTTTTGAGGGAGGTAGAACACTCTACAATCAGAGCTGTCACTGAGATGGAACGCCAATTCAAATTGCTGGAAGTGACAAAGTTCATGCCTGCTGGTGTGTCACACAGAATCAGCAAATTATTGGCCGATTGCAACATATTGCGACTCATTGCGCTGAGCACTCAGAGAGATGCGTGATGGGCATTGCGAGGCTGTTTTCGAAGCTGCGCTTACACCATTGCTGCAATGGGCGCAGGATTGCGGCTCAGGAGAGAAAGCACGGGCGAGCATTTTGCAGTGAGCAATCAAGGAAGTTCAAGAGGATGAGTGTGATTGCATGAGATTTGCAATTTCTGTTGCGCCTGGCATTTCCTGCCTTGCGTGCAGGGCTAAAACTTAACCTGTTGTTATATGTTTGTTACTTTTATTTTTTAGCTTACATATATATGGCAATGAGGTTATAACACTGTTACTACTGCTCATGACTTTGCGCACGCACCATTATGAACAAATTAATTACAATGATAGCGCAGCATTCATCTGCAGCGTCAAAACGACGACTCAAAGCTTTCAAAGGCTATCTTGAGCTCGACTTTTACATTCAACTTCGCGTTAAAAAAATCGCAACTACTTATCAGCTTCACAACGTTAGTAGTGCAAGTGCATTTATTTTCGCTTTCATAGAGAACTGCCGAATCGCTATTCTGTGTATATTCTGTGATCAGGGTCAGCTAAATCCCATATCGTCATTAGATGAAGCTTGCAGGGTTCTCAGGCAGCCAGTGTGGCTGTTGGAGAGAAACTGAAAGCGCAAAAACTGCTGTAATGAGTAAGAAAAAATCTAAAATACGAGCGTACGTGCTGAATCAAAAGATTTTGGAAGTTCGCAGTTTGGCTGATAGTTTCAGATGAGCCTAAGCAATCCAAATCAACGTGAAATCAGCTGTAGCTACTGTACAGCTTAGCATCCGTTCATATTTGCTAAATATGTATTTGACTCGTTTTAAAATTTGCTGATTAAAACTGTTTTCTGTCAAGACAGCGATGAGAAGCGCTCAGCACTGAGCCCATTTCTTTTCACATGAGCTGTTGCAATGGTTGACGAACTCACGCGGCAGGCATAATTTCTTGGTCCAAGAAAGTTTCCACCTAAGTAAACTCGGGGGACTCGTGTGTTTTGCAGAGTGAGGTCACCAGAGGCACCTCATAGCCGACCCAGGGCAGTATTCTCGGCTGACAGCGCCTGATGGAACTGTTCGCATCCGTGATCAGATTGTAAGGTCAACATCAAGCGCAAAGCTGGTGTAAATTGCCAGCCAACTTACAGGCCCCATCTGACGCCTTGCCAAATGGGAAGATCCGAATCTCGCCTGGAATCATCCGATACTCTGAGTTCAAACCCTGCTCTCTCTTTCTCTCTTCACTCCCGCCTGTCCTCGCCGCGGGCAAGGGGGCAGGGGCTGTCCGTCCGCCAAGATCGTCAATGGGCGGGTCCGTGCGGCCCACATTGCGAAGGTAGCGGCAGATGAGGCTCGCGTCTCTGAAGATGTCGTCTATGTCGATGCAGCCACCTCCCCAGACCTGACTACGAGCCGGTTGATAATCCGGGCAGTCGATGAGGAGGTGAACAGCGCTATCGGGTTTCCTCGCACACTGCACATTTATCATTCAGATCTAGGCCGAAGCGGTAGACCGAGTCTCTGGTGATTGCGCTATCTTCTCACAAGTGTGAGTGGATCCGGAACAATTGGAGCGGGTCGCCCCGCGACGCCACTCCACGGGAAGGGTGTTCCGATGTAGGCTTCACGCCCTGCTCCATCATCTCCTTCGCCAGCGGGTCAACGTGACGCCCGGTCGCCGCGGCTGGCCAACTCCATCAGCTGGTCGCAGCTATTGGTGCCCAGTAGAACTTTGGACAGTCAGAGTGCTTTTGCCCGCGAAACCAGCTAGTGGCGAGTACGTCAGATGTACTCGTACCGTCCTACAGTTGTTTATCTGGTTGCATGTGGAAATGTGTATTTTATTCTCATTTAAGTGTAATAAACTTTTGACACGAGTAGCTCGGCTCACGGCTCAACATAATGCACATTGAATCGATAATGATTTTATGACTCAATTTTTATGCATCAGTATTGCGTTGAAAAATGACTTTATTCATGAATCTTGATGACTTATTGGCGTCTTCACGGACAGTGTCTTCAAGAAGTCAACTGAGAAAAAGTGCATTATGGTGAATAAAGCTTGAAAGCCTATTGACAGACTGGCGCGCGCCTTGCTGAATACCGATGCGGTTCTGAAGAAAGCGGAGATCGCATGTAGTTAGTGACCGTCGTCTGCTTTGAACAGTTGATTTATGCGGCTTTGGATGGCGACCACTCACTGAGGCACTTATCCAGTGGTGGGTTGGGCCGCCTGGCTTTGCCCTATTTTCCTCGTAGTGAAATGAAGCACCATCAAAATTGCTCTGGAGGAATTTGGGTCCGCGTTGCTGGTAGAAAATCTCGCTCATGATTTCGATCCTACGGGCCGAACGGAGAGTTACAAATAAATATGAAATGGCAATAAGTAATTCGTGCTTTTCTTTACGTCAGTTTGACTAACAAAATATAGTAATATGGAGACGTTACTCACTCCATGCCCAGCTGGCCCTCGATGTCACTCCTCGAGCCTGAAAATCGAGCCTGAGACCTCTAGTACAAGAGGTTGGTATCACACTGGGTCCAATCCTAACGTCTACCGTGCAAACATTAATACACTAGCAAATGTATTAATGCTTTCTTTACCCTCGCTACATGCGGTATGAAAGTCATGCATTCAAAAGAGGACAAGTGTAACTGCGGCGCCTTCCATCGGGTGTACGTGGCTAGGGTTGTCTTGCACACTGATCTGCTCTCTAACCTTTGTAGTGTACGTGTGTACACTGGTCGCTAGATCGGGGTTGGGGGTTGCTATTGTACTGCAGGTGCGTGCTTTTCAAACGCCAAGGGGCATCGTCAACTCTGACGACGCGTCTCTCTTTGCTTTCCGCTGCACCTCGCTCTCCCCTTGTGCAATGTACTCAGCGCAGCTTCAACTGCTGCCCCGACTCACTTGGGAGGCTAGTAAATATGAATTCTCGCCTCGTACAATCCAGAGAACAATTTACAAGAAGCTGTAGCAGACTCTTTTTTACCCCGGTTGACGAAATCTCGGACAAATAAATAAACTAAAATAAACATTCGAGCTTGTAGTGATCTTTTGTTCAATGTATTTTGGCGAACAATAAAATTTCCTACGAAATGACGAATAGCCTTATGAGCCATAGGAAAATGTTGATAGGATTAGGATTAGGAACCGGAATTAGGCTAGGCCTAGGGCACCTGGTCGTGTAACCTGGCCGAGGCTGGACGGCAACGAGAGGACCCAACGTGAGCCTGGAGCGAGGGGACCAAAGTTAAAAAGTAGGCGCCAACGTTGCGAACGCTAGCCTCTGTCTAAGGCACACCCAACTTAGTTCGGCTTACACCAGCAGCAGCAGCAGCCTCACATCCAGCAGGCCTCTGAGCAGCTCCAGACACTGGCTAGACCCCATCGGGGCTGGCCGCCGGTGCTGGACTGTCAGGCGTGGCGTGGAAGGTCCGCTGGCTACGGACACGAAAGCTGGTATTACGGTTCCGCTGGGGTTGACCCTGGTGGACCTGGTGGCAAGCTCGCCGACATGCCCTCTGCACACTTGCGCGGCGACGCGGTGGTGCAAGGCCCCTGTCCAGAGGCGAGCGGGACAATGACGACTGGCTGTGCCATGTTGCAGCTAGACCGTCCCCGTCGGCCCAATGACCAGGTGACCCAGCTGGGCCCGTCAATAACAACAAAAACAACAGCAGCAGCAGAAGCAGCATCAACGATCTCAGCAGCACGAACATCGACAATCAACAGATCATCTCAGGACAGCAAGACCAGTGCAAAACGGAAGTTCATTGTGCTTGCCAGCCTAATGGTATGCACAAGCGAAAAACGGAGAAATTCAGCCTGATGAAGTTGGCTTGCACTTAGAGCGTCAAGCTCACACGAAAACTGCTGACATCAACACCCAAGATCTGCGACAGCAGTACTGCTGCGATACTGGTGGAGCTGCCTAATGCCGCACGGCTCTGATCTAGCTAAGTGTTCACATGAAACTTGCATACAGGCGTTCAAAATATTTTCTCACCAATAAGTTTTCAAACTCTTGTTATTGTGTAGTTTTCAAATATCGCTGACTGATGCAGTTTTGGTGATATACGAGTACATGACCAAATTGCCACACGACAAAAGGGTTATGACCGAAATGTCACACGAAAGAAGGTTACATGACCAAGCTGTCATATAAAAAACTGTTACAGGACCGAACTGCCACACCACGAAACGATCCCACAATAGAGTGGCCTAAGCGACACAATTGTCTCGAGTAACTTTTTAAACTAATTAAAACAGGTAAAAGTAAAACTTTGAGTACGAGCTACACCCGCTAAGACAGGAACAAGCATTTGGTCGTTTGTATAAACCATTTTGTAGGTTTTCGAGTTGCTTTGTTTTGGGTGCGCAAAGTCATCAGTGTTGGCATATATCAGACTTTTTACATCCAAGTTAATCCCAAGTAATACTCAGAATCACCCGCAATGAGCTGCAAACTTGGCTAGCAAAAATCATTCGGCCAAGCTCTATTCTAAATGGGACATAGCAAATGACACCGGTGAAGCAATGACTGAGAGGAGCATTCATCCAGCCTTTGCTCTTCATTGTCCGAATCTGCTGCATCATGCGCAAAGGGCCTGATGACCGGCCTGCTAGAGCTCAGGCCCAATAGGGGGGAATGCCATGCTGATACGATATTTGCTGGCTCACTAAATTTTCCTGTTTTAGGCTAAAAGATCTTTTTCGCTCTCTTCCTCTGTTTTATCTGGCCAAACTTGAACAATGTACAGGGCTGTTTACTTTTGGCGAGCTCTCACCTGTAGCTGGTTGGACCTGGTTAACTGTCGCAGAGACTGATGAGTGGTTGATGAGGCCGAGAGAGATCGGAAGGATCATGAGTTGAGTGTTTGCGTTAGACCTTATGGCCCTGTATCCGCAAACGAAGAGACAAATTTATAGCTACCTATTGGGTTGCATACGCTAGTAAATTATATTTCCTCTTAGACTGTTTGACACTCTGGTAAAAGCCAAGATCGCATACATCACTCAGCTAAAAACCTTCGTCAGCCAGCTCTATCCGGTTCCACGACAGAAACCATCTCCATCAGAGTCGCACAATAGGAGCCTATAAAAATTGAACCGATGAAAGGCGCCCACGGGTTGGCCAGCAGCCAATTGCTGGCAGTCTCGGGCTCAACATAAAATTGAACTGCCAAAACGGACTGCCTCTTTCTTCTGTCTTAACGGAAAAAACTAGCAAATTTTTAGCAACGATGGCCCTCTCAGCAACCACAGTTGTTGCGCTTTATCTTTTACACACAGTTACAGCGCAGAATGTGCAGTACCACCCTGGACAGGTGCTATGCGTCCCGAACGGCCTCATCAACTTAGCCGTTCTGCAAAGTGTGAATAAATACTGTGACACTCTCAATTCAATGATAAGCGAACAAATTTTTCTGCGCAATCTGGCACCGCACTACGCTGCTAAACTCATCAATGCGAAATGGACCAGTCGCAATCTCCGCCTCGGTCTGCTCCATCTTGATCCGTGCTACCTGGACCGTCGTCTGGTGGACATGCTGAAGCGGATTAGGCCGGCATGGACACACCCGACCGGCCTTGATGCGGCTGCCGGATTCTGCGACCAGGTAGTGTCCAGCCTCGGAGAAAAGTTCTACTTCGTTCATGCCGTCGTGTCGGGCTGGCGTAGCAGCGAGACGCAGCTGGTGTCCCGTCAGCTGTCTCTCTACTCCATGCCGCAGGTCGGAAACGAGTGCAGCAGCGATGCTCTGTCGGACAAGACGCTCTACCCCAACGTGTTCCGTCAAGTAGCTCCTGACAGCTACCAGGCCAAGGCAGTCGTACACCTCGTGCAGTACTTCAACTGGACCATGGTAGGAATCGTGCACAGAGACGATGTGTACGGTAGAGGACTGCTCCAGAACACGCGTCTACTGCTTCAGCAAAGTAGCAAATTCGGTCAGACAGTGTGCGTGGCTTTCACTTTACCTATCAACATGTTTTTGACAAAGGAGGATGTCGACACCCAGATGAGTCAGTACCCCCACCTGCGTGGCTTTCTTGTATTCGATACCTTTAGTAGCATTCCAGAATTCTTACTCCAAGCGATAAGTAGCAGAAAAGGAGTTATCATCACAACGGATGCGAATTCCGTTGCCTACAAACATTTCACCACGGGTGCCATCTATACCTCGTTTACAAAGTTCGCCACGCCCGACCTCATCCAGTTTTACCACTCACTGAACGGATCTGAGGTCCTCGGCTATCCGTTCGGTGAACAACTGCTCCGACTTCTGTTCAACTGCACATTGGATAGCGCTGCATCGTGCTGCTCTGACGGCAGTTGTAGAGTCGGCTCAAAGTCGAGTCTATCAATCGACTCTGAGGTGGCTCCTGTCGCAAGACTTCTGGACTCAATCAACATTCTGGTCTCGTGTATCGAGCGTGTCGCTCTGGTCGATTGCGCGACAAAGTGGCCGAATGTTACGGCTGTGAGTGCATGTGTCACAGGTCCGAAGGTGATGAAGCTGCTTGCGAACTCCAGCTTCCCTTTCATGCGAACCGGAAACGTGAGCTTCGACTCGAACGGTGACGGGTCGCCGGCCTACGAGATTCGTCAGGAGCAGCCGGACGGTCAGCTGGTGAAGGTCGGAACGTGGATGGAGTCAGCCGGTCTTACGTTGAGCGACCTCACACCTATTCGATGGTGGCAGAACTCGAGCTCCGATCAGCATGCAGCTCAGTCGGAACTGCCAAAGTCATTCTGCAGTGCTCCGTGCAGTGCTGGCGAGATCAAGTTGGAGACAGATGCTTGCTGCTTTATGTGCAAGCCGTGCTTCAAACAGGAGATCGTGTCGGATGATGGCAAGTCGTGTCTGTCGTGTTCGGAGTTTCACTGGCCCAGTCAAGACCGGCTGAGCTGCGAGTCGATACCGGTGTACGCGTGGAGAGACGGACTGCAGTTTCCTGTGCTGCTGGCATGTCTCGCTCTACTCTCGATCTTCCTGGTCGTCGTGCTCGCTCTGTTCATCAACCGTCGACACCACAAGCTCATCAAGGCCTCGTCGATACACTTGTCCGTCACGTGCATGTGTGGGAACCTCCTCGGTCTAGCGTGTCTCGGTCTGTTCGCTGTAGACAGCTCGCACGTAATGTGCAATGCTTTGAACTGCGCATTCCAGCTCAGCCTGACTGCTTGCTACGCGAGTCAGTTGGTGAAGACCCTTCGCGTCCATCTGATCTTCTCTGCATCCAGAGTGGGTCGTCCGGTACCTTGGCTTGCGCGACAGAAGCCGATGCTGATGATGCTGGCCGCAGTCATTTTCGGAATGGTGAGGAAATTCTGTAGGACAAATGCATGACATGCTGTAGGACAAATTCAGGACATGCTTTAAAGACAAATGCAGGATATTCTGTTGGACAAATGCAGAACATGCTGTAGGACAAATTCAGGACATGCTTTAAAGACAAATGCAGGATATTCTGTTGGACAAATGCAGAACATGTTGTAGGACAAATGCAGGACATGCTGTAGGACAAATGCAGGACATGCTGTAGGACAAACGCAGGACATGCTGTAGGACAAATGTGTAGCTACGAGCATATGACACGCACCAGCAAATGAGATTAGAACCCATCCATGCGGGGCATTGCAGTGCCTGCTGCTTAGCGGAGTGACCGTGTTCCGACCACTGAGCTCGGAGCTCAAACAGATTGTGACCGATCCTTCGGTCCGACCAGTCGTGGAGAAGAACTGCGCGATCGCGACCACGGCATTCTGGACTCTGCATTCTGTTCTCCTAAATGTAGTAGATCGCCTTGCAGTTTCTAATTCTTTGTTGTTTTCCGCTGTCTGAGCTCACGCGTACCTTTAAGCAGGCTTGGCTTGGCCTGTAGTGGTCAAATTTCAAATTTTTTATGCTAGCAGCAATGTACCAAAATTTTGCTTGAAGCACGAATCTATCCTAACTCCGAGCCCTAACTACATTGCGATACTACTACCCACGAGTAACAGTACTACCTGCATTCGACATTTAAAAGCGCTTCTATTATTATTTAAGTCAGCTGATCAGCTTTTTTATTTTCAACGAACTGCGACTTGAAAGTAGAAATACCAAGCTACGAGTATTTTCTACCATTTCAACCACAATGCGTTCCATAAAAATTTCTACTGCTAAACTGCAATAGAGCTTTGATCAAGTGAAGATTAGCCTAAAGACTCATGATTATGACGCGCTTTTACATATAAAAATTACCCCCATGTATTACTATTTTGTTAATATTCGATCTGGTTTACAGGCAGACCGAAAGTCTACGAGTACTTCAGCAACGATTTTACAATTCCAATTTAAACCAACAAAGTTTACGAAATACGAGACATTTACTCGTAATTTGAAGCCGACATCTTTTCTGAAATAGTTTTAAACTCTTTCCTTCAATTTGATTCCCATATATTCATCGAGGCAATTTTAAATTCACTGTAACAACGTAATTTTAAGAAATTATCCCCGAATCGCATCCTCTGTGATCGCTTTCTGAATCTGTTGACTTTACGATCTATCGACTTGGCAAACTTCTCAATCCATTTCGAAGTTCCCAGCCAACTCGTTGGATAAACAAAGGTACGAAGAATCAACGGAAACTTTTCCGTCCTTCCTGCAACATACTTTTTGGATCAATATAGCCGAAATCTTTACTAAGCTCCCAGCTTGGGAACACTGGAGGCACCTCCAAAACTACAATATTCTGAAACTTTCTTATTTTTTAACGAATTTTAAAGAAACTGGCGACAATTGAAAGGGGTTACTTTCTACAAAAACCAAGTTGTACGACTAAATAAAAATCAAAGATTTTCTGCATCACAACTTTCAAGTTCAATTTTCTAGCATGCTAAAAATCCTATCTTTTAACTTTCGTGTCACATAAGTTCTGAACTCGTGCTCATTTTTGTGTCAGTTGTGGAAATTTATTCTGAGCTTTAAAACGAGACCAACATTGTCAAAATCTGTTATTGCTATTTCAAAATCACAGACAATTCTGTGCACACAGCAAATTTTTCTTACCAAGCAAATTTTTGGAAACCAACTGGCTTGGCCTGGTTCACCAGGGCCCTATTTTTGGGGGGGAGTGTCACTTCCCTGTCCGGACAACCCCATCGCCAGGTAATTTTTGAACTACTTTATGCCAAGGCGGTAATTTAGAACGCCTTGGATTGTTTTTGGTTTTTGATTCATCTTTTTTTGAACAAATTTGCTTTGTATTGATTTGTTCAAAGTTAGCTATTAAATCATGGATTTTCCGATTAGCCTTGGGAATGAATATACGAGCCTACTTAACAATTGACAGGGAAGTCGATCCGAGAGCCCGGGAGTCGGCCCCTAAGTCCGGGATATCCTGAAACGTCTTATGAGCAGGTCCGGGATCCCGGGATCGGAAAATTCCGGGTTACTCTGGCGTAAAATGTTTCTTTAAAGCCGGAAAATGCTGCTGATCATTAATTTGGAAGCTACTAAACCAGCTGGCGACAGAACGCATGCTTCGTGTGACATCGTTTAACTTAGACATTTTGCCCGAAGGGGCCGATTTTGGGCTTAAATAAGTCAGGCACAAATTATCCCTCAGAAATTTGTTTCGGATAAAAATTTCATGGCTTCATCTATGAGAAGAGTCAGACAAACTCTATGTTTGTACGTCACTGAATTTCTAAATTTTACAAAGCGCGGGCTAGATACTCAGCTCCATCACGTCGATCAGTCGAGCAGTCACGATTTTATTTCATTCACGCATTTTAAAGTCACAGCATCATCATTTTTCGCCGTGCAAGTGCGCGACACTTGCAGCGAAGATGTTCACTTCTCATCCACCTTCATGGAGCTCAGCTTGGCCCGCATCTCCGCGGCGTCCGCAGCCGACGCCTGCAAGGCACCCAGACAGCCGGTGTGGCCGTTGGACATGAAATGGAAGCGCAGAGGCCGCTGCAATGAAATGGATTACTTGCTGTGGATAACGCATTAACTAGAGCACATAAACTACTTTAACTACTTAATTAGTCCTTGCTAAAGTAGGTAGCAAAGAACTTCCTTTTGAGTCACTTTCACCAATCAATATTCACAACTTCAAATAAACAAAGTACGAGTTTCACTGGTTCTTTCGTTAAAAAATCTACAAGCAAATCTTATTCCATATGCATGCGCATAAACCTCAGAGCGATGTGACTCAGAAACTGAACTCCAGAACAATTTCATGAGCGCAAAATCCCAGAAAAGTGATTAGCTATGTCAGTTTTATAACCAATGACAAGCCTTACATAGGTCGGCACAGTTTCAGCACAGTCCCTCAGAATGTCTCTGGCCACTTTGGCTCGGAAGAAGTTTCCGCCAAGGTAGACTCTGCGAATGCGGTGCAACTTGCAGTAGGCGGCCACTTGGGTCAGCAGGCCGGAGACTATGCAACCGACCACAGCCGCAGCCACGTCTTCGCGGCGAAAACTGCCAGTCGGAACTGCTCAAAATTGTCGGATTTACTTTTGTCGATAGTCATGCTACATCCGAATCAGGCATTCGAGTCTTTTGAAAGAAATATTGGAGCTTTAAAGTATTCGCTCTGGAACTTACTGGCGCCCTCTGATGACTTGCCGAACGGAAACATCGGAAAATCGCCGGGTAGCATCCTGTACTCGGCTTTGGCGTCCTGATCGATCATCTCCTTCGCCTGAGTGTCCACATTACCCCTGTCACCTCTGGCAGCCAGCTCCATGATCTCATCATAGTTGTTTGTGCCCAGTAACATGTGCGACAGTCCCAGGAAGCTCTTGCCACCGAACCAGTGGACGCCGAGCATATCAGCTGTACCGTCCTCATTTAGCTGGAGGGAAAATCGAAACGAGATGCGAGGTGTGCTTCTCTTCTCATTGTAGCGAATATATATGCAGGACAAGCAGGACAAGCAGGACAACTTGCACCCAACTTCTTCTAATAGACTAGACCTAACCGGCTTGTCTCTCGATCACTACAGACAGCAACTACAGCTTTTCTGAAATTAAAAAGCCGCTTCAAACTAAATCAAAACGGCAACATGGAACTGAGAGCCAAACCTTTGCATGAGGCAGTTTCGACACTGTTTTGAAGCACGCGCACCTTGTTTATGACTGTGCCGGATCCACAGAAACCAAAGATCACTGGCAGCCGATGACCATCAGCCGACGTGAAAATCTCATCAATGCGACTCTGCAAGGCAGCAATCCACGGTGGCAGTTCAACAGGTGGCTTGGATTCCTCCGCTGTCCGCCCATCCGCATAGCAAAAGACGTCGTCTTCATAGTTGTTCAGCAGGAAGTGACCTCCGGTCTGGTGGCTCATGATCTCGTCCACGAATTCAATCCTGTTGGCGCAATGTGCAAAAATAGCTGATCACCCACCATCTACATGTAAACGTCAAGTCTATCAGCCAAGGCTCACGAAATAACTCACCCCATGCAGGTCGTTGCTGCAATTTCATTCTTGAACTTTTCACCGCCGACACCAGTGACGCGAAACTTTCGTCTGGCAGTTTTAGTGACGCCCTCTTCGGTTGCCCTGGCAACGAGCCAGTCGAGCACGTGTTCAAAGTCGCTATTGGCATAAACTGCCATTTCAAGCGACACCTTCTCGGGCTTCTCGGGAACGGGCTTCACGTACAAAACCTTTGTAAGAGAACATCCTGGGAAAAGTTTGGAAAAAATCGTCCAATGGCGAATACTCGATAGCAGATGGTATTGATGGCCTGCCATGGACCCATGCTCATTTTTCTTGGGTTTTATGTTAGGATAATTAGTGTACTACAAGGCTGAAAGCTTCGGCATAGCCTACGCTCGTAGTTGAATTAAGTTCTAATTTCCCTTGACATTTGACCTAGGCCGTATGAATAAAATGAGCAATAACTTGCGAGTTCAAGCTTAAACGCTGAGACTGAGCTACTGCTCAGGTCTGAGATTTTGCTCCGAGTCGGAGCATCTGCTCAAGGTCAGTATGAATAAAGTTGGGACTCCTAGTCAGAGTTCAGACTTTTGGTCTCAGAGTTGTAACTCCAATATTGCGATACTTTGAACCATAGACAAAAATGTTGTTTTCTAAGAGTATGCTACGAGTATATGCTTTGTGTTTTATGTAGAATCCTTCTTTCTGTTTTCCCCTTGAGCTTCTTTATAATCGGCCAGATACTGCACGTTGGTGCGAGAAAATCGGTAGAGTCGACCATACTCCGTGTCTCTAGTCAAGTCGGAAGATCGGCGCTCCGGATAGAACTTCCGTCGAGCGGGAGCACGTGCAGCAAAGAACTCAGCCATACTGCCAAAGAACTCAATCAAAGAACATCAGCAACTAGAAAGCGCTAGTTACAGCAACCACTAGAGTATACGAGCTAGATGGCTGAGGCAGGCAGAGGGCTGCCTCAACATTTTGTGAGTTGCAGCTCAGAAAAGATTGTCTATGGCCCGAGTTTATTCATACAGACCGGAGAGTTTGCTCAGCCCCGGATTTTTTCGCTGACACTCGGAACAACAACTTTCAAGTCAAAACTAATGAGCTGTTGCTCGGAAGTCACTGCTCCGTTTTTTCATACTGACTTGAGATTTTGTGTGAGTCTGAGCAATTGCTCATTTTATTCATACGGCCTATTGCGTATAGTTACCTCGGTCCAAACTACCGAACACTTCGGGATACTTCAGCAGTCTCCGCTCGGTGACAATCGACTTCAGTTCAATTGGCTCTTTCATTTTGATAGTGTCAAATTTTCTGATTATTTTTCTAATTTTAAAAGCGGCGAAATCAGCTGAGCCAGCGCGCTTTTCATACTTTGCGTTTTTTTAGAGTTTAAATATTATCACCGCGTTAAAGAAAGTGACGCAGTCCAGTGTCTTCGGCACCTGAAAACTGGCACCGAATCGATAAGACTTTAAAGTGCCTCTCCAAGCAATACGAGTAAAAGACCGAACTACCATAACGCTCTTTGGCGCAACGTCGCTATCACGCGTTAAATGAGTGCCGATCCAGTTGCATGAATGCTTACTTATGCGCAGAACTCGCCAGTTAAATTTTACTCAGGCGTGAGATCAGGCGATAATTTTCTAGGTCAATTTGCTTGGCAGACTAGCAAACCAGAAGGAAACAAGTTTTATACTGCAATTGTAGTGCCCATATATATGGCATTGCGCTAATGAATCAATCAGGTCCAGGTTAAAATAGGGTTCGTTCTAACAGTTTATTTGTTTTAATTCGATTGAAGCTTGTATTAAATACTATACGAGCTAAAGTCTTTCGTATTGCATTTCTAAAATAGTTATTACTATGACTTCGGTTCATGTAGTGCTTCCTCTTTTTAAAGGATAATTTCGATCGCAAGAGACCAGTTTTTCGAATAGAATTCTCTATAGAGATTGACTTGCAGTTTCTCCATCATCAGTTCAAGAACAGCAGACGAATTTCTTCTTCACTCAGATACTCCTTGGAGAGCGCCACCACCTGCACCGTGCCAGCAAGCCAGCCGTGGGAGCTTGTTCGTCGACCAATTTTCAAGCAGGACATAACATTTACACTCGGACTGCCAGAGTAGTCAATGTATACCCCACCGGGAGTCAGAAACCGGCCATTGAAGTACAGATTCAGTTGGTTGACCGTCCCGTTATAGGCAACTCCGACGTCAACAAGCTGGTATGGATCGTCTGGTAAAATCATTTCAGAGCTCTCAATCAGAATTGAGGATGACAGTCGGCTTAGCAAACGACGAGCGCCGCCGCTTTTCTCGGAAGCTTCCCACAGGTTGGCGCCGATCCCGCCAGTGTTGCAGTCAGTGAACTCCAGGAAGCAACGAACCCCATTTATTCGACTGGCTCTAACGATCCACGTCAGCGACTTGCTAGCAGTAAAGCTTGTTGCGTTGATCGCTTGCAGATACGAGCTGGTCAGGTTCGACAGCCGCGCTCCGTTACTTGTCCATTCGACATCATGAGCCTGCAGTGGAGCCTGGCCGCACACGACGCTGTCCATGACGGCTTCGGCGGCCTCCCACACGGCCGAGAATCGAGAAGCGGCCTGATTGATGTTCAGCCGAGAGCTATGCATCACCTGACAACCGCTACCGGGCTGCTGGAGCAAGAAACACACCGACTGGTAGGCAAACTGGTAGCATAGTCCGGTAGATTCTTCGAACTGAGCCAGCCACAGACCTGTCGGCTGCTGCGACTCGAAGTTCAGAAAGCAGTCAAGCAGAGAGCGTCGAGTTCCAGCAGCTCGAATTGCTAGAGTCGAGTTGAAGCAGACACCGGAGCCGACGCCGCGAATCAGGCAGTCGGCGCTGCTAAAAAGGATAGAAATGACCGTCAGATGGGTGCCGCCCAGCATGGCCTGGGAGATAGATTTGTCAGCAAACAGCGACAAAACTGCTTCAAAACTTTATTTTTTATGCACTGCAGAAACAATTGTCAATCAACGAACCAGCTTTTTCTGGTTTTGAAACGCCTCTTGTCATATTTTAGTATTGTTTGAGGTGCCAATTATTCTGACTCGTGGCTTTCTGATTAGTGGCTTTCTAAGAAGACATGGTTGAAATTGAAATCAATCGATATGCGTGGGTAAAAATGCCATATTGCGGTGGAAAAAATTCTTTAATTGACACATGAATGCAGGTGTTTCGATGGAAAATGATGGCTGCTGGGAACAGGTGTTAGTGCATGGTTTCTCGTGAGAGCGTGTCGTGTTTGCGGGTTAACCAGCGCTTATCTGCATATCTGCATTTCTGCTCATATCTTCGTTCAAAGAGATTCGCGCTATGCACTGATAGCGTTTTAACGTTTCTATACAGACAACAGCTTTACTGGTTCACGCAAAATTTGAATGCTAATAAACTGGGAAAATAAATGTGCATACTTTTACTCTATGGCCCTCGATCGCGAATCTTGGGATCCTGGAGAGTTTTTATGGTGCTGGGCTCCGCCTTCTAAAATCTTTGATCGAAGGTTATTCGGACCTCAGAGGGCAGAAACTAATCGCAACTAACCGCTTAGCGCTCTGGCAGCTCCCACTCCTGATTGATGGTCAGCTCCAAGGTTGCAAAGATGTGACGAGCAGTGAGACACAAGCAGGGAGAATTGAAAAGGTGGAATTCAACTAATCGGGGAATTAACCTAATCCGCTTCAATCAACTCTTGCGAACTCACCAAACCTGCAGCCAGGGGTGTCGGAACCGGGGGGTACGGGAGAAACGCTGGAGCCCCCCCCCCCACTTTTTAGCATGATCCAGCAAGTGCCCTTTTTGAATTTTAAACAAGTGTCGACTGGTTTTAGGCTCTGGCTTTTCTGAGTCTTGGAAGCTAAGGGGGTATCAGCTGATATAATAGTTCATGTTGTTCTCAATCTCCATTCCACTACAGTTTTGATCTAATGTGCATAAGCCTAGTGCTTTTAGTGCATTGGTCAGCAAACTTTTCACCTTAAGGGCCAGATTGAGAACCTAGCGTGGCGCAATGACTGCCCTTCTGGGTTTGCTTCGCTGGGCCCCCGTAAGCAAAACGCGCCCAGGAGTCCCTGACTGCTGGCAAGAGAAGGGAGAGAGGATAGAGAATAGAGTAGAGAATAGGGAATAGAAAGGAGAGGCGAGGAGAGGAGAAGGAAAGGAAAGACAAGATAAGAGGAGAGAGGAGAGGAGAGAAAAGAGGAGAGGAAAGGAGAGGAGAGGAAAGGAGAGGAGAGGAAAGGAGAGAGGAGAGGTGAAGGAATAAAGGAGAAGAGAGTAGACACGAAGAGAGATAAAATTGGAGAGGGGAGATGGATGAGGAGAGGAGAGACGAAATAGGAGAGAGAGGAGAGAAGAGGGAAGGGAGAAGAGAATGGAGAGAAAAGGGAGAGGAGAGAGGTGAGGAGATGAAAGGAAAGAAAGAGAGGAAAGGAGAGGGGAGGAGAGGAGAGGAGGAGAAGAGGAAAGAAAAGATGAGAGGAAAGAGGAGAGGAGAGAAGAGAGGACAGGAGAGGAGAGAGGAGAGGAGATGAGAGAGGTGAGGAGAGTAGAGAGGAGAGGAGATGAGAGAAGAGAGGAGAGAAGAGGAGAGGAGAGGAGAGGAGAGAGGATAGGAGATTAGAGAGGTGAGGAGAGGAAAGGAGAGAGGAGAGGAGAAGAGAGAGGAGAGGAGAAGAGAGAGGAGAGGAGAGAACAAGAGAGAATATGAGAAGAGAGCTGAGAAGAGACAAACATCGAGCGGGCCGGATTGCTATTGTGAAGATTTAAAGGATCCGAGGGCCGGATAGAGAGGCTTTGCAGGCCACAATTGGCCCTCAGGCCGGAGTTTGCCAATCCCTGTTTTATTAGTATTTATCGGTTCACTTTGGCGTCTCTGATCGAAATTCCGAGTCCGCCGCAATCCACTTCCAACTCAAAATTGAATATCGGCCTGGTTGTCACAATTTCACAAACTGATATAATAGCAGGAGTTTGGGTGCCTTTAGATTTAAAGAAATTATTTGCAATGTGCCCTCCCACCAATAGCCCCCCCCACTTTGAAATATGTTCCGACACCGCTGCCTGCAGCTCTCTCGAAGTCGGGTTTCCGGCTAGAAGAGCCTCTGCCCACTAACCTGCTAACCAGTGCCTTTTTGCCGTCAATCTCAATAAGTCGTTGCCGCTGCAAAGGACACTGCTGGGACTGAATCGCATTGACCATGCAGGGATATAGAGAGAAAATTTTACAGAGGTTTCTTGTGCTGGCCAGCCTCTCTCTATACACCAGAAAGCACTGTTACAATATTGAATTCTCAGAAACTAAATGTGACTAGCAATCAGCGACCCCCGGCCCCGTTGGGGAGGCAACAAACGATGGAGTAAAATTCTTTTAATATGTAAACATAATGTCGGTTTTGACCTACAATCACGATTATTGTTAGTATCATAAGAAAAATGTTAAATAAAAAAGCATCAGCTCTGAAAGCCATGCAGCTATCTGAGCCTAAAAGGTATCAGCATCCCCTGTGAGCTTTGGCATCGAAGCCTCGCTTTAAGCCGTATGGCAGCTTAACCCTAACTCCTACATTTCTACCTTTTGCTTTTGCTTACCTTTTTCTTGCGGAATCTGGTGTTGGCCGACACCATGTCCTGTCTCTCCAGGAAGTCCTCTAGCGCTCCGGTGTTGCCGTTCTCGCGCGCTGTCACAAACAGCGATCGCTCGGACCTACGCAGAACTGCGTTCAGGTCTCCGAGAATGACCACTGTGTCACGTTGCGCCATCTCCTCCACCCGCACCGAGAGTTGCTCGAAGAAGGCCTGAGCCTCATCGGAGCGGGTAGCAGGCGGCGCATATGCGCAGAACAGTGTTCCGGCCGCGAAGCCGGACGTCGACCCGAAGCAGCCGAGAAGACAGGGAGATGCAGCGACAGCTCTGCTGCAGCCTCGGTCCGATCAGCGCTCCAACTCCTCCACGGCCTCGCTCATCCGCTGAGGTGTACCAGAGTGTCCAACCGGCGCCCAGGTCCTCACAGTGAAGTCCGGGGTCGGCTCTGATAGACACCTCCTGTAGTGCGATGACATCACAGCTGAGGTCGAGCGCTAGCCTCGCCAGCAGCCCTCTCCGCCATGTGGCCTTGAGAGTGCGGCAGTTCAGCGTCCCGACCCGAAGCGTGCCCTCTGGTACGGCTGGGGCTCGATGCTGGTGAGCCTCATGGTCCCCGGGCCACCCGGAAGATCCAATTGGGCCAGCGCAGCAGCAGCTCGGCGGGCGGCGCCACGTTGCCGACCTCGCCAGTTTCGCTCGCGACGGCGTTCAACTCGCCGACGCGCGCTCCGCTGCCCTCGCTTGGTCCTGCCGCATTTGGCCGCCGCAGCAGTTAAGCGCGGCTCTCCACTCTCACCACGAGGAGGTAGCGGCATTTATCTGCACCGTGATGCAAATAAATTAAGACTGCAAATAAATTAAGACTGCAAATAAATTAAGACTGCAAATAAATTAAGACTGCAAATAAATTAAGACTGCAAATAAATTAAGACTGCAAATAAATTAAGACTGCAAATAAATTAAGACTGCAAATAAATTAAGACTGCAAATAAATTAAGACTGCAAATAAATTAAGACTGCAAATAAATAAAGACTGCAAATAAATTAAGACTGCAAATAAATTAAGACTGCAAATAAATTAAGACTGCAAATAAATTAAGACTGCAAATAAATTAAGACTGCAAATAAATTAAGACTGCAAATAAATTAAGACTGCAAATAAATTAAGACTGCAAATAAATTAAGACTGCAAATAAATTAAGACTGCAAATAAATTAAGACTGCAAATAAATTAAGACTGCAAATAAATTAAGACTGCAAATAAATTAAGACTGCAAATAAATTAAGACTGCAAATAAATTAAGACTGCAAATAAATTAAGACTGCAAATAAATTAAGACTGCAAATAAATTAAGACTGCAAATAAATTAAGACTGCAAATAAATTAAGACTGCAAATAAATTAAGACTGCAAATAAATTAAGACTGCAAATAAATTAAGACTGCAAATAAATTAAGACCAGATTCCGCAAGTCGCCGGGCAGGTTCGCGACCTTCGTGGGCTGCAAGCGGAGGCGGCGGAACTCGCGTGGCCGGAACGCTACGCGGAGGCTGGCACAGCTCGACCACGTGCTTGTGCGCTTTCGTGAGCGCCGCCGCGTCACCAACTGCCACACCATTACGCCGCTGGCTCTGCGGTCCGACCATCGGCTGCTCATCTGCGACCTTCGGCTTCGGGACCCGCTCTACCGTCCGCCAAAGCGGCCACCGCGGCGCTACTACCGCGCGCTCAGGGACGCCGAGACGCGACGTCGCTTTGCCGGTGCCTTTGTCACTGCGCTGGGCGACAAGCGTGGAGGAGCCGAGTACGCGGAGGTGAGCGCTGCAGTTCGAGCCGCTGCGGAGCAAGCAG
This sequence comes from Macrostomum lignano, assembly GCA_002269645.1. Classification (NCBI taxonomy): domain Eukaryota; kingdom Metazoa; phylum Platyhelminthes; family Macrostomidae; genus Macrostomum; species Macrostomum lignano. Next base: position 29,105 of record NIVC01004176.1, on the reverse strand, counting down.
TCCCGCTGATGCGACCGGCCCAGCGCGGGCAGCCGGTCTGGCAGGACGACCCCGCGATCGACGAAGCGAGGAAGATCTGGAGAGGCTCCGTCTGAGTGGGCGGCCAACTCGCGAGGCGGAGGAGGCTCTGGCGGCTGTCTACCTGCAGCGGCAGCAGTCCGCTGTCGATGACGCCATCCAAGCCGTCTCTGCCGCAGGGCCCGATGCCAGAGGGCGCGTGGCCTGGTCCGCCATCAACACTCTGACGGGGCGAAAGCGGCGCATCGCGCTCAACCTGGCAGGCGACACTCCGGACGAGCGCAGGAACGAGCTGCGCGAGTTCTTCGCCGCCATTGTCAACGCGCCGCCCCCTCCGCTTCCAGAAAATCTGAGGCTGCCGCCGGAGACGCCGTTGCCGGCGGAGGAGAGCTTCAATGTTGCCCCAGTCAGCACAGCCGACGTTGTGAAGTTCGCTCGGCAGTCGCCGGGCGGCAAAGCGCTTGGTCCGGACGAGGTGCCCACCGAGGCGCTGCGGATCCACTGCGTGGCCACTGAGGTCGCCAGAGTGATGAACCGCGTGCTTTTCGGTGAGGTGGCGCCAAACGAATGGACCACGGCGCACATCGTCGCCATTCCAAAGAAGCCGGGCACCACCAAGCTCGAGGAGCATCGAGGCATCTGCCTACAGTCCTGCGCCGCGAAGCTGTTCAACCGCATGCTGCTATCGCGGTTACAGCCTGTGCTGGACCCGTACCTGCGACCTGAGCAGAACGGATTCCGGCCCCATCGCGGCACAGTGACGCAGATCCTGGCTCTTCGACGAGTCATCGAGGAGGCGCGCATCCGCCAGTTGACCCTGATCCTGATCTTCGTCGATTTCAGGAAGGCTTTTGACTCGGTCGTGAGGGACGCGCTCCCAGAGGTGCTCCGTGCGTACAACGTGCCAGAGCTGCTGATTTCTGCTGTCATGGCGCTGTACCACGGCACGACGGCTGCTGTCTCAACACCGGACGGCCTATCGGATTTCTTCGAGACATCCTCCGGGGTGCTCCAGGGAGATACGCTAGCGCCGTTCCTATTTATTCTGGTGCTTGACTGGGTGCTACGGACTGCTCTGCCTTCCAACGACGACGGCTTCCTGCTGCGGCGACGCGTGGGTCGACGCCAACCGGAGAGACGGCTCAGCGTGCTTGGCTACGCCGATGACCTCGCCCTGCTGTCCTCGACCGTCGAGGGCGCCCAACGACAGCTGGATAGGCTGGTTGCCGTTGCGGCGAGCGTCGGCCTGGTGGTCAACACGCAGAAGACCGTCGTGCTATGCGTGCCGGACGACACCGAGGCTGCAATCTTCTGCCGATGCGCTGACGGACAGGCGAGTGAGCTTCCAAGATGTCAGCAGTTCGTCTACCTCGGCGGTCTGGTTCCCGACGTCCGCGAGGATCTGCGGCGTCGCCGAGGACTTGCTTGGGCTGCCTTTCGTTCCATAAGGTCAGTCCTGCAGTCCGAGGCCCTACCGGACCGCCAGAGGGCGGCGCTGTTCCAGGCGGTGATCGAGACCGTCCTGTTATACAACGCCGAGACCTGGACGCTGACAGACTCGCTCGAGGCTCAAGTCGACGCGGCGCACGCTGGCCTGCTGCGCGCCGCCTTCAAGATCGGCAACGAGCGAGTCACCAACACGGCGCTCTATCATCGCGCCGGCCTGGCCCGTCCTAGCGATCTGCTGCGCCGTCGGCGACTCCAGCTGGCAGGCCACGTCATCCGCGCCGAGGCCTACTGCCCGGAGCCGGTGCAGGAGGTGCTGCTACTTACGTTGCAGGCACCCTACCGGCGGGGACAGGCGAGGACTCGGCGCTACGTCGACTGTCTGCTGGCTGACGCCGGCGCCCCGGACTCTGCCGGCGGTGCGGCTTTTGTTCGCGCCCAAGCTTTGAAGCGCGCCATCTGACGCTGCTTTTGTGATCTGGCAGCGTACTCTGTTGTGTTTGTTGTTACCTTTTTCTACCAATTGCTCTTGGCATCTCAGTAAACCCTCCATAAGAGCCACAACATTACAGCAATTCCCCCATGAGTCATGAGTCTTGACATGACAATGAGTCTTTTATGTTCAACAGGGGGTTCCTTCTATAGTAGCTAAACCATACCTCTAACCGCGATCTTCACATATGAAAGTAATAGTAAAGTAGACTTAAAGGCTTCTGACAAATAAAAAAAATTAATTACACGCTATATCACTAAAACTCGTAGGGAAAGTCTTTTGTCTTAGTCTTTCAAACAATGGATGCAGTCACTCCAAGAGCGCAAAAACCCTTTAGAATCTAAGTAAGTTAATCCGGAATGAGGTATAAATGATGACAAAAGTTAAGCTAACTAATTAGAGCCCTTTCTGGTGTTTAAAACTGGCTTTACGACCAAATATCAGCAGTAGAGTTAGAGCGAATAATCATCAGACTAATCATCGGGCTATTTTTTGTATTCGCTACCCGAAGAAAAGGGCCCTACTGCATATGTATGATCGAGAAATTTAGTCGGCACACATACGTTTATTTTCTAACCTGTCAGAATATTGAAAAATGAAGGCATGACTATGTGACTTAATCACTATTGGTTTAAATTGGCTTGCAATAGCTAGCGTCTCTGTTTTAAAGTTTTACGGGTTTTAGCGAACACTCCAGTAACGATCCGCGTTATGCTCTTAAGATTTGTTTTGTCTTGCCTACGAAATTTCATTAAGAAACTTTTATCTTGACACGTGTTGTTTTCATACATTGCAATTGAATATTTGTTTAAGTAATTGATTAACAGCTTCAGCTAGATTTTCCACTTGTTTAAAAATTGTTTATCCCACTTTTAGATTTTTCCCACTAGGCCTAACGCGATTTCTAATAAAAAGAATGGGTGGAATTCTGATTTATTCATTCAATTGCTTAATAAGCCTAGGCTAGGCTGGACAGATTTTTTTAGGTTCCAGGACATTTTGTCAACTGGCATTTCATCAACTGGCATTTTGTTAACTAGGGCCTAGAATTTATGGCGACTGCACATTTGGTTCAAGCCAAAATTATTTGTCAATCATGTTTAGCCTGTTAGCCATTCATCTGCACTGAATGACTAATTAAATCATTCATGATGACCATAGATTACTTGGGCTCTACTTTATAAGCTTAAGTTGACAAGCCCTTTCAGGTTGCGCTATTAGTTATATAGGCCCAATAATTATAATAGAATTTTTTTATATATTCCTATAAATATTATATTTATATTGCTATTGGACCTGGGAACCAATATACTAAATATAAATAAATATTATATTTATATTTATAGGAATATATAAAAAAATTCTATTATAATTATTGGGCCTATATAACTAATAGCGCAACCTGAAAGGGCTTGTCAACTTAAGCTTATAAAGTAGAGCCCAAGTAATCTATGTGTATAAATGATATATCAATTTGCTTATATTTATATGTAGTAATACCAAAAAGCTAGGCCTAGATTTGACAAAAAAGTTACTAAAGTTAGACCTCAGGATAAGAGAATGAGCAAAGGGATAATTAGAGACTCTTACCTTATGAGGTTAAATTAACATAATAGTCCCTAATTCAAATTGTCCCTTTGCTAATTCTCTCCTATCCCAGGTCCAATTTTTATAACATTTTTGCCAAATTTAGCTTCTTGGTATCACTGTGACTCTGTGAGCAGAATGATATATCATATATATATATAGGTTACATGGTCTCCACTTTATAAGCCTAAGTGATAGGCCTAGCAGTATAATTCCAATTAAATACTTATCTGACATATTTAAAAGTCTTGATAATATGCAAATAAAAATGAAAAGAATTGATTCACTTCTTTCCCAATCTTTTGTAACTTTTTTCTATGTCTACTAATGCTACTAAAACAGCCTTCTTATTCATATTTTATTATTAACTAATTAGCTTTTAAGTTTCAAATAAACAAGTTACCTCTTTTCCATATGCTTAGTTTTAATAATATTATACATACATGTTTTTGAATTTATTATTGACTTTCTTGGCTTGTAAATCCCTTAGATAACCTGTGTTTTGCTAAAAAGATAGAAAAACAAAGACAGTGCATTATAAAAGTCTTGGAAAAAAATGCCAAATTTCTGTATTTTCTATGTTAACTTTAATGGATTAATGCTTATTAACAAATAACTATTTCAGTTAACTTAATGAAATTAAGAGTTAATAAGTTAATATTTTTTGTTTTAACGCTAATGCTTTTGCCATTAATGGAAGTTAAGATTTTCATTAATGGTGCCCAACATTGTTATTACAATTGCTTTTAGTACAAGTAGGTTACCAGCCTAGAGATGTTCCAAAATTTCGATTTCGATTTCAATTTTCCAAAATTTGGATTTTTTTAGAGCAAATTTCGATTTCGAAAAAATTTCAGAAGTCAAAATTTTGGAAGTGCCTACTTCCGAAATTTTTATCTGATTTTAGTTTTTTTAGAACTTTGTTACTGTCTTTTATCAGTGATATTATACAATTTTTACATGTAAAACTATTTAAATTTGTTAAAACTGTTCCATGCATGTAGGACATGTAACATGGTAGTTTGTACATATGGAACTGTAAATTTTCATAAATTTTGTTGCACTTTAAAGCTGCAAAAGCGTCTGCTGATATATTGCATTTTTTCGCATTTTACAGTATATATATGTACATTTACCGTACATGTACATGCATTTTCGTTTACACGATCTTAGTTATTGCTAGTCATGCAGTGATACATGTACATTTTCACTGTACATTTTATATATGTACAACTCAGTATGCACACTATACCCTACCGCCTAGACGGATAAAGGCAGAGAAATTTGTTTTGTCTAGCAGGGAAAAGGCGCACTTTGCTGCCGTGCTTTAATACCATCTAGTAATGCAATATACGCACCTTAGTGTTTCTTTTAAAGGCACTAGTTCAAATAAATTACTTAACACATTTACAGATATGAAGCTTTTGCGTCGAAAAAAAAATTTTGCATTTAAAAGTGGCAATGAGGGATTCTACTTATTTAGTGGCCAAAAATAAACAAACTGCTGCTAACATACATGTATTTTGTTTTGCATGAGCAGTAAATCAAAAGTAGAAAAGTGAGTGTCGGTTGTACTAAACTTTGTTTTTCTGAATTACGATTTCGGAAAATTTCGATTTTGATTTTGATTTCAAAAAGTAGCGAATTTCAATTTGATTTCGATTTCGATAGAAAATTTGCTTTTGGAACATCTCTATACCAGCCATAGTTTTGGTTTGATTAAATTACTACTAGGATAATTTAATTGCATAACTACTAAGTTGTGACTAAATTACAGCTGCCTAGCACTAAGTTGCGCTATTTGCTAAAGATAAATCTTTCATTCCAGCCATATGATTTTGCATTGATTCAAAATACAAATTTTCAGTCTGTCTAAAAACAAATATATTGTGCTCTGCATTGGAATAAAAGAGAAAATATTTTTTTATAAATAAAAACCATTTTAATATATTTTATGATGGACATTGAGTAAAATTGGCCAAGTTAATTTGTATAAGTATATAATAGAGTACTATTTACTTAGTTTTTTAGTAAAGTTCTACTGTATATAGCTATGGATATGGTTATAGGAAGTTAAAGATGTTGAAGTTTTTAGAGGCCATATAGATAAGTATAGTTATCGGAATATATATATTTCCTATGTCTAGGTCCTCTATTGAGTATTATTTGCTAGGGTTAGGGACTCAAGCAATCGATTTTTGACACAATGTTCATATTGCATGGGGTCCATAAGAATAGCCTGCAGACAAATTGCCCATAGAGATTTGCCTATAGAGCATTTTGCCTATGAGTGAATTGCCCATGGAAAATTGCCTGCCAAGATTTGCCCACAGTGCAATTTGCCCGCGAGTGAATTGCCCACCAAGTTTTTTCCCACCAAGGTTTGCCTGCAATGCTTTTTTCCTGCAGCAAATTTGGCAGCTAGATTCTGTCTGCATTGCCCCCCCCCCCAAATATATTTGATATGCAGTTACTATCAAAACATTTTTATCAGGTAAATCTCTTTATTAAAACTTACTAAGCATTGGGTAGACAAAATCTGCCGCATGGCTAAATGCACTGCAGGAAAAAAACTTGGTGGACAATTCGCTTGTGGGTATTTCTTGTGCTCTCTATTGTATGGTTGGAATGGTGGGGACTAAAGTTCAGATGAATATTTTTTTAATTTCAATGCATGGGCCTAGGGATGCACTTGAATCACTATTGATATTTAACTCTTAAGTTATGGTGAATGACTAGCAATAAGCACCCCATATTGGGAAGCCAACAAAGAATGGAGTACAATTTTTTAATAAACTACATGTATGCTCGTAGCTTCTGACCTTAGCCTTGACATCTCAAAATTCCCCCCTCCCAGCCTTGACATCAGCAATACCCCTGTAACCTTGGCATCTTGGCTATTCCCCCATAAGCCTTGGCATCTCAGCTATTCCCCCATAAGCCTTGGCATCTCAGCTATCTCCCCATGAGCCTTAAAATCAGCAATTCCCCCAGTAAGCCTTGGAATCTCAGCAATTCCCCAGTAAGCCTTGACATCTCAGTAACTCTCCCAAAGAGTCACTGCACAGTTTCACGTGACGCCTCATTTATTTTTACATGACGCTTCTTTTATGTCTGACATGACTTATTTTATGTCTGACATGACTTATTTTATGTCTGACATGACTTATTTTATGTCTGACATGATTTATTTTATATCTGACATGACTTATTTTTTATGTCTGACATGACTTATTGTATGTCTGACATGATTTATTTTATGTCTGACATGACTTATTTTATGTCTGACATGACTTATTTTATGTCTGACATGATTTATTTTATGTCTGACATGATTTATTTTATGTCTGACATGACTTATTTTATGTCTGACATGATTTATTTTATGTCTGACATGATTTATTTTATGTCTGACATGACTTTTTTATGTTTGACGTCACTTATTTTGTCTGACATGACTTTTTTATGTTTGACGTCACTTATTTTGTCTGACATGACTTTTTTTATGTTTGACATGACTTATTTTATGTCTGACATGACTTTTTTATGTTTGACGTCACTTATTTTGTCTGACATGACTTATTTTATGTTTGACATGACGCTTAATTTATTTTTAATCAGTAAATTAATTAGCTAAGTGATGTGGATAAGCTATGAGAAAAAGAGATGGATATGGGAAAGTTTTGGTTACAGCGGTACTATTTTGTAGAGAGGATTTGAGATACAAGTGGCAGGACTGGCTCAGGGCCAGTTTGAGAGCGTCTTAAATTGCAGCACTGACTAATGCCCCCTTGACTTACTGATCTGGAAACAAAACTATGCACTGTATGCATGAACCGCGGCGCAGCTCCCCAATGCTAGTGCTACTCGAGTCCTCCGCCGGCTTCGCCATCTTCAAGGTGCTAGACGAGAAGCGGCTAGTGGAGAGCCAGAATGTGCTCGGCGACTTTGCCGACGCCTCCGCCGCCGCCTCGGCCGTTCAGCTGTGTCAGTTTGTCAAGTTCGATGACATTACGGAGGCCCTGGCAGCCACCACTTCCCTGCTGGAGGGCCGCATCAGCAAGAAGCTGCGCAAGGCATTGCGCAAACTGCAGACCACCGAAGTGCTCGACGGAGTTCTCGGCGTTGCCGACTCTCGGCTGGGCAGCGCCATCAAGGAGAAGCTGGGCATCGGCTGCGTGTGCAGCTCGGCCGTGATGGAGCTGGTGCGGGCGATCCGGTCCCAAATAGACGCCCTGCTGCCCCAGGTGGCGCCGCGAGAGATGGCGGCTATGCAGCTGGGACTGGCGCACAGCCTGAGCAGGTAAGCTCACATTGCGTGCGAGCTGTTTTGGCTGGATTAGCAATCCATCTTGCTCTTTGTTGACTAGATTAGCAATCCATCTTGCTCTTTGTTGACTAGATTAGCAATCCATCTTGCTCTCTGTTGACTAGATTAGCAATCCATCTTGCTCTTTGTTGACTAGATTAGCAATCCATCTTGCTCTCTGTTGACTAGATTAGCAATCCATCTTGCTCTTTGTTGACTAGATTAGCAGTCCATCTTGCTCTTTGTTGACTAGATTAGCAATCCATCTTGCTCTTTGTTGACTAGATTAGCAATCCATCTTGCTCTTTGTTGACTAGATTAGCAATCCATCTTGCTCTCTGTTGACTAGATTAGCAATCCATCTTGCTCTTTGTTGACTAGATTAGCAATCCATCTTGCTCTCTGATGACTAGATTAGCAATCCATCTTGCTCTTTGTTGACTAGATTAGCAATCCATCTTGCTCTTTGTTGACCAGATTAGCAATCCATCTTGCTCTTTGTTGACTAAATTAGCAATCCATTATGTTCCTTCGTCAATATAGGCCATGCCAGATTAGCGAGCCATTGTTTTTTATCCATGTACTCTTTGTCTTGATTAGCAATAAATTCTGTTCCTTCACCCATTAACCCGCTGCCAACACCCTGCAGGTACAAGCTGAAGTTCAGCCCCGACAAGATCGACACAATGATTGTGCAGGCCATCTCCCTGCTGGACGACCTGGACAAGGAAACCAACAACTACGTGATGCGCGTCAAGGAGATGTACGGCTGGCACTTTCCCGAGCTGGCCAAGATTGTGCAGGATGGCCAGGCCTACGTCAAAGCCGTCAAAACCATGGGACTGCGTGAGAATGCCATTAGCACCGACCTGACCGAGTGCCTGCCGGAAGAGGTTTGTGTGACTTCACTCTGCTGTCTGCTGAGTTCTAAATGAGTGTTTCTGTAAACACTCTAACACCATCCCATCCCATCCCCAGCATGTACGCCAATCCCATCCCCAGCATGTACGCCAATCCCATCCCCAGCATGTACACCAATCCCATCCCCAGCATGTACGCCAATCCCATCCCAGCATGTAAGCCAATCCCATCCCAGCATGTACACCAATCCCATCCCCAGCATGTACGCCAATCCCATCCCCAGCATGTACGCCAATCCCATCCTCAGCATGTAAGCCAATCCCATCCCAGCATGTACGCCAATCCCATCCCCAGCATGTACGCCAATCCCATCCCAGCATGTACACCAACCCGAACTCATTCCCCACAGATAATTGAAGATGTGCGCAACGCCGCTTTGGTGTCGCTGGGCACGGAGATGACGGATGCGGATTTGGTCGCAGTGCACTCAATGTGCGACCAGGTGTCCGAGATGAGCGAATACCGGACTCAGCTCTATGACTACATTCGCAGCCGCATGAATGCCGTGGCGCCAAATCTGACGGTTCTGGTCGGCGAGCTGGTCGGCGCCCGCCTGATCTCTCACGCCGGCACACTGCTGTCTCTGGCCAAGCACCCGTCATCAACGGTGCAGATTCTCGGCGCCGAGAAGGCGCTATTCCGCGCGCTCAAGACCAAGCACCAGACTCCGAAGTACGGCCTGCTGTACCACGCCTCCCTGGTCGGTCAGGCCAACGCCAAGATCAAAGGCAAAATCTCCCGCATGCTGGCCGCCAAGACCGCTCTGGCCATCCGCGTTGACGCACTGGGCGAAGGCGACAGCGTCGGCCCGGACATGGGCCTGGCCAGCAGGGCGTACCTGGAGCGCCGGCTCAAGAGCCTGGAGTCCGGAGGCGGCGGCCGCGGCGGCCTCGGCCGGGCCCGCGCCCAGTCGGACCGCTTCGTGCCGGACTTCGGGCCCTCCGGCGCCGGCTACACCGGCAAGCGGGACGCCGACGCTTCGGCCGCCAACGCCGAGCAGCGCGGCGAGAAGCGGCCGGCTGCAGCCGTCGGCGGAGACGGCGACTCCGAGGCTGCGTCAGCTTCGTCGCCGCCAAAGAAGAAAAAGAAGCAGCAGCGCGATGAGCAGGCGGTGAGAGTGGCGCTGCGCTTGTTGCGGCATTTGTTGGGGTATAAAAGGACTCACGAAAATGATATGTCAGTATGAAACTTCCTTGAGAAGTATGAAAATTCCCTGGGATCAGTTTGTTGGTTTCCTTGGGATCAGTGTGAGGATTCCCTGGAATCAGTGTGGGGATTCCCTGGGATCAGTATGGGGATTCCCTGGGATCAGTGTGGGATTCCATGGGATCAGTGTGGCACTCCATGGGATCAGTGTGGGGAATCCACGAGATCAGTGTGGGACTCCATGGGATCAGTGTGGCACTCCATGGGATCAGTGTGGGGAATCCACGAGATCAGTGTGGGATTCCATGAGATCAGTGTGGGACTCCATGGGATCAGTGTGGCACTCCATGGGATCAGTGTGGGGAATCCACGAGATCAGTGTGGGACTCCATGGGATCAGTGTGGCACTCCATGGGATCAGTGTGGGGAATCCACGAGATCAGTGTGGGATTCCATGAGATCAGTGTGGGACTCCATGGGATCAGTGTGGGACTCTATGGGATCAGTGTGGGACTCCATGGGATCAGTGTGGGACTCCATGGGATCAGTGTGGGACTCCATGGCATCAGTGTGGGACTCCATGGGATCAGTGTGGGACTCCATGGGATCAGTGTGGGACTCCATGGGATCAGTGTGGGACTCCATGGGATCAGTGTGGGACTCCATGGGATCAGTGTGGGACTCCATGGGATCAGTGTGGGACTCCATGGGATCAGTGTGGGACTCCATGGGATCAGTGTGGCACTCCATGGGATCAGTGTGGGACTCCATGGGATCAGTGTGGGACTCTATGGGATCAGTGTGGGGAATCCACGAGATCAGTGTGGGACTCCATGGGATCAGTGTGGGACTCCATGGGATCAGTGTGGGACTCTATGGGATCAGTGTGGGGAATCCACGAGATCAGTGTGGGACTCCATGGGATCAGTGTGGGACTCCATGGGATCAGTGTGGGGTTACAGAAGATAACTGAAACGGTGAAAGCTGAAAACAGAAGTTTCCTAGTGAGCAACGATGCAAGTTACGAGAGGATGAACTGTACTTTAGACTGACCCGAAATCACGAACTTCCCACCTTGCACTCGCATTGCAGGCGGAGGTGAAGCAGGAGCCTGGTGAGGAGCAGCCCGCCTCAGCCAAGAAGGCCAAGAAAAAGCACCGCGAAGAGGCGGCCGCGGCGGAGCCTCAAGAAGAAGAGGCGGCGGCGCCCCAGTCCGACAAGAAGAAAAAGAAGAAAGCCAGGCAGTCCGTGGCCTGATGGAAAACAGGGCCCTCGGCTCTGTTGCTAGCTGTTTAAAACTATTCTGTTACTATTTGGGCGTAATTGACAAATGCGTTTTATTATTGTTTGAATTTTGGGCTTCTCAACCTGCGTAGCAGCAATTTTTACTTGAGTTGCAAAATCTATATTGAGTTGGACTGCAGGCTGTATTATTCTGTTGCTAAGGGGAACTCAGTTACTGAGGAAAGCTCCTGTTGCTATGGGGAAACTCAGTTACTGAGGAAAGCTCCTGTTGCTAGGGGGAACTCAGATACTGAAGGAATCTTCTGTTGCTATGGGGGAACTCAGTTACTGAGGAAAGCTCCTGTTGCTAGGGGGAACTCAGCTACTCGGGGAATCTCCTGTTGCTAGGGGGAACTCAGCTACTCGGGGAATCTCCTGTTGCTAGAGGGAACTCAGCTACTGAGGAAAGCTCCTGTTGCTATGGGGAACTCAGTTACTGAGGAAAGCTCCTGTTGCTAGGGGGAACTCAGCTACTCGGGGAATCTCCTGTTGCTAGGGGGAACTCAGCTACTCGGGGAATCTCCTGTTGCTAGAGGGAACTCAGCTACTGAGGAAAGCTCCTGTTGCTATGGGGAAACTCAGTTACTGAGAAAATCTGTTGCTATGGGGAAATTCAGTTACTGAAGAGATGTAACTAAAACCCCTTTGCTGGAGGAAATTCCACTACTAGGGTAAAGTTGTTCCTACGCAGCATAAACGCAACGTGGATTTGATTTTTGACGGCCCTGATGGCCCCTCTAGTTCTGTTTTTTCCCCGGCATTTCCACCCTCCAAATCCGTATCGTGCATCAGTTCTGTTAGCCAAAATTAATATTTTACCCGCTTGTTACCGCATGGCAACTGTCTCTATGCGGTAAAATCCCGATTGGCTGCAGCTGCATTTTCCCGCCGTTAGCGCGCGTGCGTTTGCGTTTGTGTGCTGGTTTGTACAGAAGCGAAACAATTGCATTGAAAATGCGACCGATAATAACTTTTTGCTGGGCCGTACTGAGGCAGTTCATTTTGTTTTATGATTGAGAAAATTAGAATAAAAATGGCTTGACTTCTTTATTTCATCCTGCGTTTATAAGAGACATCATTTGTCTATAGTTTGTTTCCTGTATATAGCAGTGACGTCATACAACCCTAGTTAGTTTAATTTATACAGCAGTGACGTCATAGGACCCTAGTTAGTTTCATGTATGCAGCAGTGACGTCATAGGACTCTAGTTAGTTTCATGTATGCAGCAGTGACGTCATAGGACCCTAGTTAGTTTCATGTATGCAGCAGTGACGTCATAGGACCCTAGTTAGTTTCATGTATGCAGCAGTGACGTCATAGGACCCTAGTTAGTTTCATGTATGCAGCAGTGACGTCATAGGACCCTAGTTAGTTTCATGTATGCAGCAGTGACGTCATAGGACCCTAGTAGTTAGTTTCATGTATGCAGCAGTGACGTCAAAGGACCCTAGTTAGTTTCGTGTATGCAGCAGTGACGTCATAGGACTCTAGTTAGTTTCGTTTATGCAGCAGTGACGTCATACAACCCTAGTTAGTTTAATGTATACAGCAGTGACGTCATAGGACCCTAGTTAGTTTCATGTATGCAGCAGTGACGCCATGGGATATTGATTCGTTTTTTGTCGCCTGCTTCATTGAGTGATAAGAAGAAATTATTTTATAACTTGTTGCCTGCCGTAAGCAGCAACATCAGTTTTTTATTCATTCAACTTGTCGCTTGCAGCCATGGGATTCAGAGGCGGTGGCGGCGGCGGTCGCGGAGGAGGTCGCGGCGGCGGTGGCGGATTTCGCGGAGGTCGCGGCGGCGGCTTCCGAGGCGGCGGTTTCCGAGGCGGCCGCGGTGGCGGAGGCGGCGGCCGGTACGAGGACCAGGGCCCGCCGGCCAGCGTGGACGAGGTCGGCTACTTCATGCAGCCGTGCGTGGAGGACATGGTGTGCAAGCTGACGCACGAGAAGATTCCCTACTTCAATGCGCCATCTTCCTGGAGAACAAGGAGCAAATCGGCAAGGTGGACGAGATATTCGGTCCCATCAAGGACGCGTACTTCTCCGTAAAGATGGCGCCCGGCGTGAAGTGCCAGTCGCTCGGCAAGGACACGAAGGTGTTCATCGACTCCATGAAGCTGCTGCCGTTAGCCAGGTTTCTGCCGCAGCCGCGCGGCGCTCCGAGGGGCGGCAGGGGCGGACGCGGCGGGGACCGCGGTCGGGGCGGCTTCGATAGGGGCCGAGGCGGTGGCGGCCGCGGCGGCGGCTTTGATCGCGGGCGGGGTGGCGGTCGCGGTGGCTTTGACCGTGGACGCGGAGGTCGCGGTGGCGGCTTTGACCGCGGTCGCGGCGGCGGTCGGGGCGGCTTTGACCGCGGCGGCGGTCGCGGCGGCTTTGACCGCGGCGGCGGCCGAGGCGGTGGCTTTGGCGATCGGCGGCACAGCGAAGGACCGCCGGCTAAGCGGACGAAATTCGAGTGAAACAGAATTAGCGCAATCGATGAAACAGCTCTAGTTCCAATTTTCATAGCAAATTAGGCTTGTGCAAATTTTCCTAATCAATGCTTGGGTTTAGTTCGTAAATTTCCAGTTAAATTGTGTGTACTGCTCGCAAGCTGCTTGAATCCCGCTGGCTTCCGGTGCATTTCCGCTCTGCCTGTTGCGTCAACCTGTTCTGTCTGTGTACATAAAATATAGCGGTGAAAATGATGCTAAATAACTCTTTTTGTCTGGCAGCAGTGCTCTGATTATTATTGGTAAGAAACTTAACTGGCTTCTGTTGTTTGTCGATTTTTTTGGACTCACTACTGATCTTTGGCCTGCTACTGACGTACTTCAAATCCTCTGTTTACTTGCTGCTGACTTCAAATCCTCTGTTTACTTGCTGCTGACTTCAAATCCTCAACTTGGTTTACT